>CAAKHD010000967.1:13515-26189 GCA_901007705.1 Fistularia tabacaria | reverse complement strand
TGTTTGTACTTTTGTTTTCACCCCAAAAAATCAAAAAAAAAAAAGAAAAAAAAAAAAAAAAAAAAAAAAAACACACGCAAAAAGAGAAGGGGGGGGGGGGGGGGGGGGGGGGGGGGGGGGGGGGGGGGTCCTCTCCTGCTGGGAAAAACAGGTTGTAATTCGAGAAGAGGAGCGTAACGTGACAGCCCAGGGCTTCAGACGCGACACGCAGCCTACTTTGTTTGCCTCGGAACGCAACAGGCATTAAGCATGAAGCATTAAGTTCTGAAAAAACACCCGCGTCTCGCTATTTGAGAAGCTCTTGATGAAATGTAACTATTACCACGGGATATAAATGGATAATACGTCAGCGGATACGACAGCGGAAGCGTAGACGTTTCATGCCTCGTCTTCAGTCGACACCTGAAATAATTATATCAAAATATCATTGCTCAATCCTTAATTAAAAGAAAAGAACTACCATTAAAATAGGAGCGGTCGTAAACCTCAGACGAACTAGAATGAGCTGTTCTCCCATACAGGAAGTCCTCAGTTGAAAGTATGAAATCCTTGACCTGTGGTATTTTGTGGTAACGTCACCATCTCCCATAAATTCATTAAGAAAGCCTTGTTCCATCATTCCACCATACGGCGCTTGCGATGTTCAAAAACATTTCCTGCACGAAGCAGTCGCCGGGCAGAAAAATACAGTACGTCATCAGGCGGCGCTATATGACCAAGTAGGCGTCGTTTACGTTCGCCGGTTGTATTCTCGTTTTTGTTCGTGTGGCTTTTTCGGGAAACTTCTTCGCCCTTCATTGTGGCTCTCAAGCGTAAGTCAAGAGAAGAAAAGAAGAAAGAAAAAGGAACGCCATCTCCATGGAAGCGAATTTAGATGGAATAAAATGCTTGGCAAAGGCCGAAAAGCAGCATCGTCGAGGTTCTGACCTACGGCGGAAATTACGACTTTGGGCGCCTGAAGAGGTGCAGGAGAGAGGAAATGCGACCCTGAGTCAGTGAAGCATTGCAAATATTTAAAAAAAAAAAAAAAAAAAAAGAAGTCTGGAGGTTCTCAGTCATCCAAGTCATGGTGAATTCTTGTCGAAATCTGATTGTCGAGGCAACTGGACTTGAATTTCTTCACTTCTTCAGTGCTGAACCGAAGAAGCCTCTCGGATGAGGAATGAAAGAAATTCAAGTCCAGCCAAAACAAGAAGATTTCGACTTTAACTGAATAACTCCTGTGTTTGCGACACGTTCACGACACGTTATTTGCTCTTTCAGTTCTACTCTGCCACACTGAGACATTGAGCCATTCATCGGGGTCGGTGGTCGTGTTCAAGAAGTCATCAGCCGGTGGAGTAACTTCAATGCAACATTCCTCCACCTCTATTACACAATTGTGAGTCAGGCGTTGAGCCTGGGAACATTTGTTTGAACCTCTACGGATATGAAGCGATAAAGCCAAACCCCCCTTAAAAAAGAGAAAAAAAGGGGGAAAAAACGGAAATGCCAGTTATATTTTGATGATGATGAAGCTGGAAGGAAAGTCCCAGTGCATGAAGACAGGTGGGGGGAAATGTTTAAAAAGCCACAGGTAAGATTGTTGTTGAATTGAAGTGTTTGGATGTTGACAGCTCTTAAAATCCCCGTTTACCTCTTGGTTGCGTTCGACCAGGAAGTCGTAGGAGCAGAGCTTCAAGACCACCAGGCTCCTCAGCAGCTCCATGGAGTCCTTGCTCCGGTAGGCCTCCCGGGGCTGACCGAAGTCCACCGTGATGCCGGCGGCGCATCTTCTTCCTCCGCCGTCTCGGCCGAGCCCTGGCCGGGCCGAGGCGAGCCGCCGCCCGGCGCGGGCGAAGAGGAGCCCGGGACGCAGGGACAACATGGGCCCCGTCGACGCTGGAAAAAGAAACAAAACAAAAACTGGCAAGTCGGCGTGGACGCGCGGAGGAGCGTCGACAGCGGGCGGGTGGCGCCGTGACGTCACGCCCCGTGGGTCCCAGCGGCGCCTGGACGGGTCATCTCGGTCCGCGTGGAAAAAGGGAGGGACCACCTGTCGTGGTAGGTGAGCCAGCGTCGAGGAGACACCCTGAACGCAACACACACACACACTTCCTGGTTTAGAGGACAGGACTGAACACGCAGCCAATCACCTGCAGGCTCCGCACCAGGGACACCGCACAGCATTTTTCTTTCTTTTATTTTATTTGTAATTTTTTTTTCAAAACGTGGAAAATTGCTGCAAATTCCATCCCACTGAACCCATGAAGCAGATCGGCGATTATTCACGATATCATCGAGTTCCAGCATGCGGCGTCACCTGTGTTCATATGAGATGACATGCAGTCACAGAGATCATTCTGGAAGGCATCACTTCAGTTAATTTCACCGCCTCGCAGATTTATGACAAACATCCAGGCGGACTGGAAACCGCCGTCGAGGGGCCGGAAACCTCACCCTCACCTGAGCGCACCTTTGCATCTTAAAGTGGGCTCATTACTAACTGTTGTCTCCGTCGCGGACTAAAAACTGAAAGTCAGAAGGGGATTTCGGAGCGATGCCCGTCACCTCGATCATCAGATATCAGGTGTTGATCTGGGTTTACGTTGGGTTTACGACAATATCCGTGTACTCGGCCCCTCGTCCAACGATAGCGGGGATAGACCCCAGCGACCCCAACGTCCTGAGCGCAGCTTCAGCGGTAAAGATAATGAATGAACGAATAATGAAGAGAAAAAAATAAACAAACTGAGAAACCTTTCATCCATTCATAGAACTGTTCCCTGAATTATCACACGTGAGAAGCTCCGATGCATGAATGCAGCAGCAGTGGAGAAGACGTGAAGGGCGAATAAAAGGAAAGAGAAGACGGAGGTGAGAGCAGCCATGTTGTCTGGTTTGGAGACACTGAGGCGGATGGAGATGGAGATGTGGAGGTTCTCTTTAGGAGTGTCCATCAGAGGGACGGCATGCGGTGGAGGTTCTGGAGATGAAGTCAGACTGAGATGGTTTGGATGTTGACGTTCTAGGAAGAAAGAATGCTGAGGTTGGAAGGCAGGAAGTCTGGAGGAAGACCAGAGAGGAGGTGCATGGATGGATGGAAGGAAAGAGGACAGGAAGCTAGTTGGTGTGAGAGGAGAGGGTTAGATGAAGGCGGGTGATTGGCTGTGGGCGACCCCTGTAGGGAGCAGCCCTGGACGAATCCCAAGCCTTAACACTCTTCTGTGCAGAGCTTCTAACGGTGTGTGTGTGTGTGTGTGTGTGAGAACCCGGACACTTCTATGAAAAACAAAATATAGTCACATATATAGTCAGATATAATCAGAGCAAGAGCAGGAAACGCGACTTCACTGGTGTTTTTTTTCTTTTTATTATTTTGTTTTCGTATCGACTCACGTCCCATCGAAAGTCTAAAGTAAATCCCGCCTGAAATCGGCCTCGGACGGCGCGGCAGCGCCCCCACTGGCCGGACCGCGCAACTGCGGGTCAACGACGTTCCTCGATCGAATCGATTCGATGGATATTTCTCGACGGGGCAGCTCGTCGGCATCAACAGCGAGCTAAAACGGTTGACCGTGTTTTATTTGTGACTTCCAGCTCGGACGCCCTGCCGTGTTTGCCGCCCCCTCCCGTCCACCTGGATCCACGCCGCCGTCTCGCACGGGCTCGGCTTTTGTGTTGTTTCCAACAGTTGTTGCTGCGGAGGAGTCGGCCCGTGGGCGTACGTTGAGTGGACTGATGCTCTCCCGCTTTTCTTTCTTTTTTCTTTTTTTTTTCCTACCCTGCCCTCTGAGTTGCTCTTCTTCATTTTTTCACAGCTGCCAATGTGTTGGTTGTTCAAGGAACTGGAGGCTGCTGTTTGTTGTTTCCACAGCGCGACCAAACAGTCTGAAGCTTCAGCGCTTATGAAAACCTCCCCCATGTCTCCCTTTATACCAGGAACATTAGAACGCTCTGAAAGTGATGCTCCTTCTTGTTTACAATACAAACGTTGTCCAAGCATTATTTGGAATTCAGTTGACAATAATAATAATGATAATATTACATACATTTACAAAGTGCTGTACAAGTGAAACATATGTATTTCTTGATTTATTTTCGTGTCAGCAGAATTAATTTGAATGCAATTTTTGTCCGCTGCATCATGTGCTCAATTCGGAAAACGGCTAATTCCAAAGGAGCTCACCTTTTTTCTGAATTCATTCATGATTCATTTGTTTATTTTTATTTTTAATTTTTTGTTTTTCTTTTATGACAGTACAATTCCTTTGACATCAACTGCTGTCAACTGCATCATGCGTTTGGTTCGGATTACACGGCTAGTTCTGGAGGAGTCCACCTTTTTCAATCAATAAATCATGTATTTATTTTTTTTATTCATATTGACATGGCAGTTGACTTCAATTCAGCGTCAACTTTTGTCACATTCCGTTTTTGACAAACGCTACAACTGACAACTAATTCTAGAGGAGCAAATTGTTTATTTGTTTAGTTATTTCTAAGGAAAGTAAATAACTAAACAAACAAATGAGCTTCTCTAGAATTAGTTGTAAGATACGTAAAATGTCTTATATGTATTCTAGGAAATCAATTATGTGGTCGTTTTCTTTATTTCTATATAATATATAATTTCTATATTTCTAATATTCTATTTATGTCTTTATGTCTTTCTTGTCTTATTTATTTATTTGTTTACATATTTATTTCTATTTTACAGCAGTTGAGTTAAATTTGACAACATTTTGTGCAAGCTGCAATTTGATTTGGATGACGACTGATTTTAGAAAGGCACGATTTTTCACGATTCATTATTTCTAGATTTATTTTCGTGAGTATTCATCTAAGAGGAGGGAGGGCAGGGAGAGGAGGGGGACAGGAACCCCAAATACTCACAATTTCAGCGGCGGCTGCATTTACCTCCAGTGACCAGAGGGGGGCGCCATTGCCTCAAATGTCATCACTCCATCCGCCCCCACACACACACACACACACACACGCATATTCAGACTCCCACTAACTACAGTCAATTAGAAACTACCCAAATTGACTTTTATATTTTCATAATTTCCTTTTTATACGTTTTTTTTTATTTAGTTTTAAAATCAAATCTGTTTGATAAATAAGGTTTTTTGGTTCCTTTTTTTTTTTTGGTCTCTCTCTGCCGCCCACCCCCCTGGGGTTCCCGCGCCGCGCGGTGGGTCTCCCGGCGGGGTCCCGGCCGGGCGGCCTCAGAGCGGAGGAACAAATCAGGAATTTCCCTCCTGCCACTCCTGAGAGGACAAAGGTTGAGCAGCACTTCTTCTCTTCTTCCTCGTAGGAGGAGGAAAAAAAAGAGAGAGGGAGAGAGAGAGAGAGAGAGAGAGAGAGAAAAGTATGGAAGGAGGCGGAGGAGGCGGAGGAGGAGGAGGGGAAGGGGGGAGGCTGAGACCCACTCGCCCCTGGTTATTCCCATTTTCTCGCGATGATCGTGAAATCGCGGCGCTCGCCGGAGGAGGACCGACGGGGACTTAAAAAGCAGCGAAAGTAAAAGTTTATTTTTTTTTCGTTTATTTTATTTTTTTTCCTTATTTCTTGCTATTTTTTTTAAATAAATAAATATATATTTGTACATATTTTATATTTAATTTCATGACTAGTTCCAGCGGCTGCGCACGATGGCCTCCTCCGGGGGTGTCCGCTGGAAGTAACGGCTCGCAGGAACACCGTGGAACCCGCTTTTGGCGTCTCTAACTTTTTTTTTTTTTTTTTTTTCTTGGGGCTCCGACATTGGAATTGCAAAAATATTTATTTTTACATTTTATTTTTATTCCTCCCTCCCCAACCCGTGTGTTGCACTTTCCTCCATGGCGCAGGGCTTCTTCCTCCCCGCTCTCCTCCTTCATTCCAATCCCGATTTCGGACGCGGATTAGGACCCGACACCGCCGCCGCCTCTGGATTACACGCGTGAAAACCCACTTTTTGCGGGGTTCGAAGTCGATTTTTTTTTCTAGATTTTCTTTTTCTTTTCTGGAGAAAAGAGTGGAGTGAGAGAGGCGTCCAGAAGGATGCTGCCGCTTGTACAATGGAGGTGAAGAACTCTGTCGCTGCTGCCGCGGTGGTTTGTCTCCTCTTCCTCTCCTGCTTCACCCTCGGCCAGGAGCTCAATCCCAAAGGCAGGAATGTGTGTAAAGCGCCGGGGTAAGGACACACACACACTTCTACACTTCATGTGAGAGTGAGTGTTTCCAGTGGCCTAACTGGTTCTGCTTTTTTATTTACTTTTTTTTTTCTCACATGAAACATTAATCTCTCCCACAAAACAATCCCGTAACCTAGTTTGTTTCAACTTCGGAACCCCCCCTTACACACACACACACACACACACACACACACACATTTAACGTGTTAGCAGCTCCCACCGCAGGAGGAGGAGTCCGCCGGAGAAAGCAGCTATACAGATGTGTGCATCTGGAACGCCGTGCAGTACCGTGGTCGGCCCATAGGGGGCGGTAGCGGACGGCGGCGTCTGCAGGAATCTATTTTATATATAAAACACGCCGAATGGTGCGTTTTAATAACACACTCGCGGTTGTAACGCGTGGGAACGGAATCCAAAACTGCATCCTGGCATTTAAAAAAGTCGTCCTTGATAAAAAAGTCATTTTATCTTGAACTTCATAAAGAACAACAATGGATTTATAAGGATGAATTTGTGTGTTTTTAAAGGCTGCATTTGATCAGCGAGGGTTCAAAGCGGCAGGGTTGATCTCATTTTCAGATGACGATAAAATAAAAAGGGCCGCGTTTACAGGACGACAATCCCTGTTGTCTTGTAAATAGTATAGTAAAAGCTGCACTCTACTCTACTTTTATTTTTTCCGAGCAGGAAACGAATGAGGAAGCATCCTTTTTTATACCACCTAGCGGATGTATTAACTCGGATTTTCTCCTCTCACGTTATAGTAAGCGTAATAGAACTGCAATGCACATCTGGCGTGTTTTCTGCAGTTTTTAAAGCCCTAATATGGCATGTAGTCGCTGACCCTTGGTATAAATGACCCAAAATACATCTTAATGACATGAGCTGATTGCATCCTCCCTGTCTCTCTCTCTCTCGACATCTGTGACCCCGGAGGTTTCGAGTTTTCCGCTCCGGCGGATGCCGGACGGGGTCAGACTCCTGAATATTCCCCGACACGAGAGATCCGGCCGGTGTCAGGAACCGGCGCCGCGTACGCATGATCGTACGAGCAAAAGCCAAACACTCAATCGCAGGAACAAGAAGACAAACACGTTCCTGTCCGGGGGGAGATTTCAACCGAGGCTGTTTTTAGCTCATTTTTGGCGGTTTCTGGATGATTATATTTATAGCCGGAGTTTGACATTTTGCCCTTCCTCTAGTATTCATTGTGGCGCGCTCTCCACTCAATTTCTACCCATTATGTGTTCATTTGAATAGACGGCAGCGTTTATCACCGACACCAAACGTTCCCTGCGCAAGTCCTCCATTGCCAGATCTCGTTGGACCGTCGTCCGAAAGCGAAGTAAAAAACAGTTTTGACGACGCGTTTATCGTCCCCCGGCGCTCTCTCTCCTCAGAAAAACGCGCTTTGTCGCAACGGCGTGTTCCCGCGCAGATATCCCACCGCCGGAGTCAGAGTCTTTGAATGGCGAGCAGCGGCTCGGAGATAAGTCTGGCGAATAGCCGGAGCCATCTTTCTTCCTGAGTGCTGACACGGATTGGCCCTGTGTTAAAAGGTCAACAAGGGTCAACCCCATACACGACTGGGGTTTGTCAGAGGCGCGGCTGCACCCGAGTCTTAGGGAAGCGATCACGCCTCCCATCTAAGCCCCCCCCCCCACCCCACCTCACCCCCCCTTTGACAAGTGAGCTGGGGTGGCCTATTTGGCAAGAGCGAAAAAACCACATCGCCTCTTGCTCAATGGCTGAAAGCTAACCGCCATCTTCAGATTCTCCGGTGGATGTGGATGTGGGGGGGGGGGCGACGTGTTGCGGGGGCCCTGCCCGAGGTCACGGGTGTGGGAGGAAGGGGAGACGAATCCGTCTCTTCCTGACAGGCCTGGAACTTGGCTGCAAAGTGTTGCCTTGAAATAGTCCGGCTCCTCCGTCCCCCCCCCCGTCCCCCCGCCCCCAAAAACCCCCCGGAGGCTCAGAGGGGGCCGAAGATGCTCAGGCTCCGAGGCCCTTTTTATAAAAGGAATGTTTCACTGTGTTTCGTTGGATGCTAACAAACCCGTCATTCGGCAAGTCGGGCATACACGTATCGCAGGGATGCTGATCCTCTTTACAAAAAAAAAAAAAAAAAAAATGGGGCGCTTCGTCTTTTCCAGATCATCGGGACCGGTGTGCTGCGCCGGTTGGGGCCGGCTAGGGGACGAGTGCCCGACACGTAGGTCCCGGCAGATTCACCGCCGCATGTCGTTATAGTACGAGCCGCTTGAATAACGTGGCCTCCTCTTGTTCCGCCCCAAGCCCTCTGCGAAGGCAACTTCACCTGCAAGGAAAACGAGGTGTGCGTCCGGCCAAACGAATGCCGCTGTCGCCATGGATACTTCGGAGCCAGCTGCGACACCAGTAAGATATTTTGGATTGTGTTTCCTCTTCCTGTTTTTTTTTTTTTTTTTTTTTAAATTCTTTAAAGGTCAAATGAATAAAAGTTTATTTTGGGGTAAATTTAGCCTGGCATGGCCGCAGCAGTAGCTGAAGACTCGGGTTCGTCTGGTCTGCTTTAATTCTTTTCAGATTTCCAGAGGGTTTTAATAACAGCTGTAGACCAAACACTCAGTTTGGATGCTGTCTTGCTGACTTGAAACCTCTTGAAAACCATTCGCAGTTCCAGATTTCTTCGGCACCGATAGGCAGACGGCGCACTTCTTGTCCGATCCCGCCGGAATTCCAGCAAATGGATCGTTAAAAGGACTCAAAGTAAAGATATCCGGCAGAGTTCATCCCAATCGGCTTTGTCTCGTAAACGGCTCGCCGATATTTGGCGTTCCAATCCTCTTGTAGATACCGAGTCACGTCTAACCCGTTCCAGCCGAGATAACCCAACACGACTGCCTCGGTATTTAGAGACAAAACCCCCCACATTTCAGACGGGGTTCCGGCGGAGCCGCAGAGTGAAGTCAAAGCTGGAGGTTAACCCGGTTACCGGGACACGATAATGAAGGCTTCCCTGTCTCTCCACAGAGTGTCCCCCGCAGTTTTGGGGTCCGGACTGCAAAGGCAAATGCTCGTGTTTCCCCAACGGCCAATGCGACGACATGACGGGCAAGTGCACGTGCAATCACAATCGATGGGGACCCAACTGCGAGAACGCCTGCCTGTGCCAAAAGGGCAAATGCGACCAAGACACGGGCACGTGCACGTGCCACCCGGGGGCCTGGGGCCCCCAGTGCAACAACAACTGCTACTGCAGCATCAACTCGGTGTGCGACACCATGACGGGACACTGCCTCTGCAACCCCGGCTGGATGGGCAGGAACTGCGCCATCCAGTGCAACTGCAACAGCTCCCCGTGCGACCAGTTCACGGGGCGCTGCCAGTGCCGCGAGCGGCTGTGGGGCCAGAGGTGCGAGCGGTACTGCCAGTGCATCCACGGCAAGTGCAACCAGGCGGACGGCTCCTGCGCCTGCATGCCGGGATACCGTGGGAAGTTTTGCAGAGAGCCGTGTCCCGCCGGGTTCTACGGTCAGAACTGCAGGAACAGGTGGGGAACGAAACTTGGCAGCGAGCGAGTCTTTTTTCGGAGGAAACGCGCAGTTTCACAGATGCCTGATGCTCCGTCCCGCGGCCCCGCGCATATGGTCCAGCTTTGTGGGTTTCGATAGGAAATAAGATTCGATGCGTGCCGCAGCTGATAACTCTTAAAGCATCTGAGCGCCGCACTTAATGGGGCAATCATAAAGCGAGATTTGGGAATTGGCGCTCACGTTATCCTATAATCCTCAGCCAAGATGTAGAAGGTAGTTTAAAGTTAAGTGATTTACCTTCCGCTGGCGACGGCATTCTCACACAAATCGGAACGCCGCAAAATCGAAACCGACGCCTCCGGAATTCGGGGATCCTTTACGGTCAGGTAGACGATCGGTTTGCTAAAACCCCGCTGTCGGACCCCCCCCCCCCCCCCCGACCCGCCCCTTTCAGGTGCGGTCACTGCAAGGGCCAGCAGCCCTGCAAGGTGACGGAGGGCCGCTGCGTCACCTGCGACCGCGGCTGGAACGGGACGCGCTGCGACCAGCTCTGCTCCAAGGGGTTCTTCGGGGAGAACTGCCAGGAGGTTTGCCCCACCTGCAAGGACGGCCACCACTGCGACCCCATCCAGGGCAAGTGCACGCACTGCAACCCCGGTTGGATCGGTGACAGGTGAGCGAGCCGCCGCGCTTCTCGAATCCCCGCAGCGGCGCCCACGAATCCGACGTGCTCTTGCGTCTGTGCGCGATAGGTGCGAGGTGCGCTGCCCCAACGGCACGTACGGCGAGAACTGCGAGAACAACTGCAGCCACTGCTTCAACGGGATTTGCCACGTGGTCACCGGGGAGTGCCTGTGCGACCAGGGCTTCTACGGCACCTAGTAAGTCACGAGTTGCCTCATTGCGATACCCCCCGAAAACATACCGTTATTTTGGTTTTTTTTTTCGTATTTTCGCGACTCGCAAACGTAACGGCCGGGACCCGAAGTGAATATTCCCTTCACAGGAAAACGATGAGGAGGATTTCACCTTGAACAGAGCGCGATGAGTAATCCGTTTTCCACATAATCTCGCGTCACGTGGTACAAATATTGAACAGATGTTTTTTTTTTTTTTTTTCTACTCAAGCTGCAATATGACCTGTCAGCCGGGGCAGTACGGCGTCAACTGCAACCGGACCTGCTCCTGCCACGACAAGAACTGCGACCCCGTGTCGGGCGCCTGCTACCTTCGTAAGGAACCTCCCCGCCCCTCTTCTGTTTGCAGTGCTGGTCAAAAAGTTGTTGTTTTTTTTTTCCCGCAAGCGGAAGTCAGACAGCTTTTCTGACACAAACCCGAAGTATTCGAACGATCCGAGGGGATTCATTCGCTCCGAGAATCCCGGAACCCGCCGAGTGGGTGTTACGTGTCCCGATAGCCGGCCGTGCGCAAACAGCTCCAGCAAGTGCGTGCGTGTGTAGCGGGATGTAGTCGATGTAGCGAAAAGGGGCCCTTGATGGCTTTTCCAGGCGCAGACCCGGTGTCCCGGTGCGCTGTGTTTGTTGGCTCCGCTCGCGTCCAGTCGGGGAGAAGAGGAAGGAAGGAGAAAATAGAGAAGAAGGGAGGGTGGTGGTGGGGGAGTTGCGGAGAGAAGGAAAGAGGAAAACAGAGAGCGGATGGTTTAGTCATAAGAGGCGGTGGAAGCAGACAGGCAGGATAGTGTTGTGTTTAAACTCAGGGGGTGGTGGGTCGTTTTCTTCTTTTTTTTTTTTTGTTGCGTGTGATATGGCGAGACCTTGTCAAAGCACATCCGCCGTTTATCTCGCCCGTATGTACTTACCGAATGACGACACGCCACGATGGGGCCGCCCACCCATCCATCTCAGCCCCACCTGACAGTGTAAAGACCCCGGGGATGCCGCTGCTTCGTGTAATACCGTCAGTGCTTTGCGCAACGTAGCGCTTAGCCTTTATGGTCCGGATTAGGCGCCGCTACATCTCGGAAACGAACCTGGGCGAATTAACGAAGATCACGGGAAATGATTCGACTCCACCTCTGTCTCGGGCGACTCGCGGCGAGCTCTTTGACCCGGGGGGGATGACAGACGAATTGAGGGAGCGACGGAGAGATTTGTCGAAACCGGGAAACCGGGGTTTCTCTCCGGCCGTGTGGCACACCCAAAAAATTCCCTCCATTTCATTTTTTTTTTATGTTGTTTTTTGTCAAGAGCCCAACCAGCGGATGGGCGTGATCGCGGCCGGAACCCTGGTCTCCTTTCTGCTGATAGTCCTCCTGTCGCTGCTGTGCTGCTGCTGCCTCTGCCGGCACAAAGACGACCGCAAGTGAGCCATCGATCGAGTGATTCACCTCGAGTTTCCGCGGCGCCGACTCGTTTTCTAACCCCGAGAACTCTTTTCGCCGGCAGCAAAAAGGCCAAGCGGATCCTGTGCGGACGATTCAGCCGGATCAGCACCAAGCTGCCCCGTATCCCGCTGAGGCGACAGAAGCTGCCCAAAGTCGTGGGTGAGCATGCCGGGACTCCCTCCGGAAGCCGCCGTCGACGACCACGACGGGCTCGCCGCGCCAGGGGTGTCAGTCAGAGCGGGTGTCTCGCTAACCCGCCCGTCCGAACCACGAAGGATGAAAAGCGCGCGGCGGCTGCCAGGAGGGTGTGGGGTTTCATTTTGAAGGAATGCGCTGGTTTTAGAGCCCCTTATTATTCTTGGCGCCCTCCGACGCCTTGTGTTCATATTATTACAACCCTAAACTGGGTCTTTTTTTTTTTTTTTTTTCTCCCTTTCCCGTTTTCTTCGCTCCTTTCCATCGTTGTCTTCCCCGTGAAGATTTTTTCTTGGGTTGAGGCGGCGCACCGTGTTATTAAAAGAAGGCCGGCGGTCATGGAGGGGGGGTGAGGGGGGGGGGGGGGGTGCGGGGAGCCGCGCCATAAAGGCCCCACGGTTTGGGGGGGCGCCGCCGATCCCTGGCCCCGGGACCAATCCGCCTATGACCCCGGCCTTT
>CAAKHD010000964.1:29129-41629 GCA_901007705.1 Fistularia tabacaria | reverse complement strand
GTGAGCGCCCCGCGGTGACACTGAGACTGGCGTTGAGTCTCCAGACGGGGCCGAAAAAGGACGTTGCATTTTGAAGACCTGAAAGAAATTGTCAATATTTAAAATATACTGTCAATACCTTTGATACATTTTATGTCCTGTTTTGTATTTCTGTGTTTTTATGTATCAGGGTGGCTGATCTGATTTATTGCATCTTATTTTGTAAATATATTTTCTAAATGTATACATGTTGCAAGACATTAGATATGTCAGTTCTTGTTTTTTTTTTCCTATTTTTTTCTTTGAATAGTCATGCTTGTAAACCTGCTCACCGCTGAATGATGCTCCATCTTTAAGTCAGTCATTGCACTTGAATTAGTCAGTAATTCTAGTGATCTTTAGCCTTTTGTATTCAAATCCTGTCTTTTCTAGCTGCTTCCTTGAAAAGACTTCCTCCTTTCTTTTATTTACTTGTGATTCTGAAAGATTGTTTTGTAGACTTATCTAACCTAGTATTTTTGATGCTTCTCACGCCAATTGAAGTTAATTTTTGAAACATCTGTAAATCTAGAAGCATTATCATTGATATTTTTTTAAATAGCTGTTTAACACATTTCAAGACCAACAACAACCCTTTTGTCTACTTCATATTTTTTCCTATTTTTACAGAAACAACAATGCTGGGTTCGTCACTCTGGATTAGGCTTCTAGGGGGGCGTGGCTTTGTGAACTGCAGCGGTGTTGCCACCACTGTCATTTATTTCAGGAATATTAGAACCATGATCAAATCATGTAAGCTATTGCCACGTAGCTGTTACCGCTACCGTTAGTGTTCATATGCTACCCTTTGTGCCCGTCCCTCCCAAGCCTCATCCCCCACTTTCTCTTTTTCTACCCCAACCGGTGGAGGCAGAAGGCTGCCCACATTGCTCTAGATCCCAGATGTCAAACTCTGGCAAGCGGGCCAAATTTGGCGCGCAGCGTAACTAGATGTGGCCCGCGAAGCCATGCCCGATGACTATGAGAGCTGGCCAGCCGCTATTCTAGCCCACAGCGCATGTACGGCTAATGCTACAAATCCCAGAATGCTCTGCTGGTGTTTTGGAGCCAGGACCCATAAACGCCCTCTCCTCTGTTGACAGTAGTCATAGCCACCTTATGCTAACACTGGCACCGAGCTAACGCTCCCAAAAATGGCGAAAAGAAAGGCAGAAAACAGGAGCTTTCTGGACGGGTGGGAGGCAGAAGATCTGTTTCCGCATGGAAAACACAAACCTGTTTGTCTTGGATGTGGAGTCAATGTGGCTGAAACCAGGGAGTTATAGGAGCTCATTAACATTTCCTATATGCACATTTTCCTGCTACTCCAGGACACGGACTTGAATGGTTTCACCTTCATTGAAGGATATCATTATTAGTTAATTGGTTTATTATTGTTATTTCATTTTTACATTTATTATTAGCCTATGGAAACAGTTAGTGTTGAAATGGAATTCAGAAGGCTGCAAATAAAAAGAGGCATACTATTTTTATTTTATTTTTTCAAGAAATTCATGTCATTCACGAGGTTTTTAATTTGAATTTCCATTTTGCATGTGTGCAATATGAAGTCGTATATTGTCTAGTATTAAGCTTTGCTTGTTCCATATTCAGTTTTGAAGCCAAACTAGTTTGTGTCCAGATGAAAAGGTTCATTGTTATATCTGGAGGAAGATTTTTTTCAATAATATCAATGTTGGCCCGCTGTGGATTTGAGTTTGACACCCCTGCTCTAGATTGGAAAATGTCAGGACGAAAACTGTGTTGCAAATTGGCGCCGTATATTAAAAAATCTGACTTGACTTGACTTTTTTGAAGATATGAACGCATTCTTCAAGTTTTTACAGATCGTTCAAAGACCGGACGGCTGATTTGCTTGCCTTCTTCGTCCCGGGAAAAATATCCACACGTGCAAAACTCATCGGGTTTCTTGAGATTTTTCAAAATACAAGATCGATGACAACCGCGCACAAGCATTGACCCGTATTAGCTCGACATCAAATTGCCGTTAAAAGCCATAAAGTCCCTCTTTGGCCCTGACTTACTCTAAACGGGAACAAATGGACATCATTCACGGCGAAGAAGGCTCGGAACCGGTGACTGCGACCACGCTGTCATTATTTATAGATTGATTCTGAAAGAGCGCCGTTATCTCCGAAAAAGCTTTCTTTTCGCCACGGCATTCGTCCCCCCTGCTCGCCGTCGGAAAGAGGGATCGACGAACCTGACGGTTTTTCCCTCCGACAATCAGATCCAATTTTTCTCTCCGGGGATCGAACATCCTGTCGTTACACAGGACTGCGGTGGCTGTTTCCAGTTTCTGCGTGACCCAGACAACGATCCCTGCAAACTCCCTCCCACCACCACCAGCCCCCGACATTAAGCTCCCCCTCAGCGCTCTCCTTCGGTGTCTCTGTCTTGTCTCTTGCCGCCCACAAGTCTTATATCCCGTGATGAGGAGTTTTAACTTCGGTCGCTTTCTTGGCTGTGAGAAAAGTATTTGCTGAAAAGGAACTCCAGTGCGCCTGTTGCACATCCGTCATGTCTGGTGTAGGCTTTTTTCAAGCACCAGGCCATTAATCATTTACTCTGCAGCGATTTGCTGTAGCTCCAGAGCGTCATCTCTTCTGTGATTCTTTCGAGTGAAAAATGCGCTTCTGGACTCGGCCCTCCGAGCCTAAGTGCACATTCGGAAGGTCTTGGACACGTACGTGCTGGATCGGCACAAATTCACTGAATAATTAAAATTTTGCTGCTAATACGTTACCGCATCTTGTACCACGACGCTACCAATCACTTTAACCATCGGGGCCTCGAAAAGCAGAACTGGGCTACCGAGCTTCTCTCCTGTGGAACCGTCTTCCATTCTCTCAAAGGGGAGGCAGCTTACGCGCCGCCTCCCCTGACCGCATGTCTCTGGACTTAAGGACCCTTTCTTTTGAGAAATGTTGAAGGTAGGGCTAGGCTAGCTCCCAGGTAGGCTCCTATCGGGCTTGCTTTGCCGGGGTAAATCCCATGATGAACTGCTCTCGTCGTCCCTTCCTAAATGCATGAGAGTAACCCCGTGTCTTCTCCTGAGTCCCCGGGCTCTTTCATTTCCGTGGCCCCTTGGCTTGCTAACGCCCCTAATTCCAGGAAAACGGCCTACGAGCAGAGCTTTCCATCAAATTTTAAATTGACCTGCGCACAAACCTTGGTGTACAAACACACAAACCCGTGGGCCTTCGGCATTGTGGCGTGCTGCTCCGCGTTGTTTACGTCGTTCATCTTTGTCGCACAATAACAATAATGCATACTTTATTAATCCCTCGTGGGCAAATTCGTTACGTGCATTGAACCAATCATTGATGAACCATGAGCAGTTGGCTGGCGTCTACCAGCGCCAGGGGAGCAGTTAGGGGTTCAGTGTCTTGCTCAACACTTCAACACACTAGTAGGAGACCGGATTCGAAGCAGGAAGGTTCGGTTCCAAGAACAATTGCTCTACCTCCTGCCCTACGCCACCCCGAACGTACCGTTATCCTGCTTTTTTTGTGCTTCTTTTTCAGTAAGTCAGCCCTCTTGATGGCTTCCAAAATGGTTCAAAGTGCTGGTGATAATGGTGTTAAGAAAAAGTTAAGAATATCAGTCTATCTGGAGAAGGAAACGATAGCTAAACGTGATAGTGGTGTTCGTGTTACAGATCTCGACAAGCACTACGACACGGCTAAGTCAACCATCTGTACAACGCTGAAGTGCAAAGACGTGAAATAGACAGTGGATCACGACGTTAACGAAGCAAAGTTATTTTAGCTTGTAGCGTGAACGAAAGACAGCTTGGTGGAGATAGCGTCGGCGAAGGGTCTCATATGCGCGAGCCTTTACTTTCGCATGCTGATTTAGTGACGGAAAAGCCGGGTTCAGGTGCTGGCAAGAAGAGAAAGAACACCGGAAACACAGCAAGTTATCTTTACAAATAAACCCCCCAAAAACGTTTCAAAAGACTGCCGTATGTTTGTCGGCGCTGGAGAACGGATCAATGGAATTGATTGGTTGCCCATCGATTTCAATGGGAAGCATCGATTGAGTCAAAGAACAAATTAAATTCTTAAGAGGAGGTTCTACTGCATAGACATTATTCTATCATGCCACTAGTACTAGGCAACTGTTAGCGCAAATGCTATTAGCAGTATGACATCATGCGTGCTTGTCCCTCCACCGCCCCTGTCTCTATCGCACTCTTGCTTTCTAGCTCGCTGTCCGGTTGAGGCAGAAGCCCACCCACGCTGAGCTTGGATCTGTCCCAGGTTTCTGGCAGCTAAAAGGCAGTCGTTTCCCAGCTGCTGTCGCCAAGTGCTTGCTCATGGGGCAAACATTGGCTTTCTGTAAATCACTCTTAAGAGTGGGGTAAGTGGTGTGCTGTGGAAAGTGTCATTAGGGATATGATAAACAATATCTGACTTAGTTCTTGCTGCGTGTTTGTGCTGTTCTGGAAAGAAACCAAAAGAAGCAAGTATTTGACATTAGCAGGCAGAGGCGCCGCGAAAAATTTGCATCCGACTTAATTTTGCATTGACGTGACAGCTGATTGGATGGAGAGATGGATTAACTCCGACAAATGTCAACAGCGAGCCGGAATCAGCCGCGAGGTGTAGCAGCGGTCGTGCAAAGGACACCCAAAGGTGCTCCTTGACAAACGGGGAACAATTTATTTCTTGGCACAAAAAGACAGACGCAGACGCTTCAGCCAAAGCACGCAGCTGAACGCTTTGGACGTGATCCGCAGCTGCTTTCTTGGTAAATATTTTCACAATATAAACAAGGCTAAAAACAATATTAAACCAGCCGACAAAGTTCCCGAGATAATTTCAGAGTCGACTAACTGCAGGCTGCTGACCTTTGGATCATTAAACCCTCTGATTTGTTAATTAACCGAACGTGTGGCCGTCGACCCGCGGAGAAACGATCGGCGAGCGGTGCTCTTTCCGCGTAACGAAGCGTGGCGGGGATGAACCGGAGAGGAAGACGAGAGACGCCTGCGCGCAAACGGCCAGGAAAAGAAAGATATAAAAGCGGACAAACCAGGACGAACGTGCTCGGGGAAAACAGACGGTTCACAGACGTTAGATTTGAGTAACGCCGCATGAATGTCCCCGTATGAGGACGTCAAAAAGGTACTTTGTGTTAGAGACAAGCTACGTTTTTCCACCGATCGGGTCTGAACGATCGAAAGCATCTGGGGCATGTTAGGGCCCCGTCAACAAGGCAGGGTTTCGGGGGTTTCGCGGTTGCCTGACAATGGGACGAAATGGAAAGGGGCGACAGACGTGGAAAACGCTAGCTTCGAAAACCAGCATGGCCGCTCAATGGCGGCGAGACCGGAAGTGTCTCCACGCGTGTTTTTGCTCATCACTAAAACCACGCTGCCGACCGCTGACGCTGCACGCGTGAGCCGTCACGTTGTGTTTGAAAACGGCGACTGAAAACAAAACGGAATGTCGGAATGTCGGAATGTCGGCCTGAAGCCAATGAACACGTTCGTGTCGGAAATAAAATGTTTCTCAACACAACTGACCTTAATTTATCACTGAACCAATTGAATAATTCTCATTTACTGCAACTTGATTGATTTCATTCTTCTCCTCAGTCTCCTCGGTTTACAGCGGCAGGGGTGTCCAACTCAAATCCACAGCGGGCCAAAATTCAAAACCGCGGGCCAACGTTGATATTTTGGGGGAAAAAAAAAAAATCTTCCTTCACATAAAACAATGACCCTTTTCATACGGACACAAACAAGTTTTGCTTCAAAATATAACTTCATATTGCACACATGCAAAATGGAAATTCAAATTGAAAAACACATCAATGGCATTTATTTCTTAAAATAAAAAATAAGAAAATCGGATGCGTCTTTTTTATTTGCAGCCTTCTGAAATCAATTTCAACAGTAACCTTTTTCCGCAGGCTGATAGTAAATGTAAAAATAAAATACCGAAAATGAACCAATTCACTAATAAGACGAACAGGTGTGTCTTTTCCATATGGAAACAGATGTTCTGCCCGTCGGGATTTTCACGCAAAAACACCGGCAGAGCGTTCAGGGATTTGTAGTCTTCGCGATGCGCGCGCTGTCGGCGAGGATAGCGGCGGGCCGGGCGTGATAGTCATTGGGTATGGCTTCGCGGGCCAAATAGAATTACACTGCGGTTCCAAATTTGGAGTTTGACACCTCAGGTTTACGGCATCTACGTCCGAAAGCTGCTCCGTTTCGGCACTTAATCCGTACAATTATGTTGACTTCATTTGCATAATTAAGCAGACATATGTGATTTTTAAATGTTCCTTTTTTTGACATCATGACAAGTTAATTAGCGGATGTGTGGCTTCGCTATTTGTTCGAAGTGATTGACATCCGCGCAATTGAGGCGAAGATTTCACGCCTTTCCGTTCCCCGCCCTCATTCCAGAAGGATTCAAACACCTTTACATTTTCTTCCGTTTTTCACCGCTCTGCCGTGATTCAAAAGTCCGCTTCCACGAACGGAAATGACACACTGGAATTTCTCCCAAACCGCTGCACTTGGTTTTTATTGCTCCGAGCCGCGGTCGCACCTGCAAATCCATTCGTTTGGACTAAAAGTGGTTGTTCAACAACAATGGAAAAACACCAGCGCGAGCCGGAACAGCCTTCGCTCATTTCAGGGGTTAATACCGGCCAAAACTGGGGTACACCTACAACCAATCAGACTTAAGCTGCACCAGATGGAATAGCCGATCAGATGCGAGACACGCTCCCGGCATGACGAGGGGTATTCTTCTTCCATAGTAACGATTGGACAGGGATATGGAGGTTCCTAGTCAACCAGGTCATGACTAACTCCTGTAGAATTATCCACTCAAATTTCGAGAAGAACTCGCAATCGGACGGTCTTTGTGTTAACCCCACCCCCCTAAAAACTAACAGGGTTGTGATTGGCCTGCCAGGAAAACACCAGTGGATATCAGATCGGGTCGAACGGAGCGGAAGGATCTGCAGAGGTACAGGAGCTCCGTCCACGTGGCGTTTTTTCGGGGAAAAATGCGACGAACCCCGTAAAGCGTCCTCGATTGTGAGCGACGCCAGCCACGCCGAAAACATCCCGCTCGGCCTCCTGCCTTCAGGGAGAAGGTACCGGAGCCTCCGGGCGCCGCCACACTAACCAGTAGCCCCCCCCCCACACAAGCTCCCCGAATGCCGAACTTTATGCCGAATTTTATCCCGCCGTTCTTTCAATACGGGATCTAAATCACTCTTAACTTTTCTTACGGTTAGCTGGACATTTACGAAGAAATGCTGACAGACTTCCGGCTTACGAATAATCTCTTGCTCAATGTGATGTTTTTGTCAAGATCGTTACGCTACTTATGCATCAGAAGACTTGTGGAAAACGATTTTACACCCCTTTGAGTTTATACTCTCAGCCTCGTCTCAGCTTGAGCTTTTACAAAGACTGAGAATCTTACAGGGGCCACTATTTACAAGACTACATCTAGATTCTTTCAGCTTGTTTTTTTCCCCTACCATGCAATGTTTTCCCCGTGCATCTGCTGAGCTTCTGCTGTTTCAGCCCATCGCTTCTCCTTCTCCGCTCCGGTCGTGATCCGTCGGTGAGTTGACATCGTCCAATGCCCATCCGCTCCTCTTTCCGGACGGTCTGTATTGATCGGGAGGTCCTTCGCCGTTCCCGTTCATCCGTACCGCCGACAAATACCCTCCCTGCCGCCAGAACCGCTCCGGTGATTCTTTCTCTACCAGGTTTGCTGTCGCCGATTGTGTTACCTCACCGTAATGACTAAAAGACTTGCAATATTACAAAACACCTTTTTTGTCCTGTCGTAAGCTCCAAGACTCGGAAAAGACGGGTCAGATTGCCGCGGTATACTCAGCGGTCGAGCTGACGGGAGCGTCAAGTAAAACTGGAGGGGAAGGAAGATTTTCCTTCGGATTTTCATGTCGAAAACCGTCTTGCCGTCGGAACTGGACTTGAATTTCTTCCTCGTTTCTGAACCGAACTCCGAACTGAAGAAGGGGCAAAACCTCTTCAAGTGAGGAAATTCGAATCCAGTTGCCACAACAAGAGGATTTGGACTCGAATTCACCGTGACCTGGATGACTGAGAACCTCCACAGGCATCTTCCGACTTTCACGTTTTAGTCTGCGACTAAAATCCTTTGGTGTAAGCCCGGCATTAAGTTTGTGGGGTTGTTTTGATTTTTTTTTTTTTTGTTTGCTAATTTTACATTCATTTCATTATCCATACCACTCAGGGTTGGAGGGAAGGGTTAGGGGCGGAGCCTATCCCAGCTGTCATTGGGCGAGAGGCCGGGTTTACCATGGATCTACCGCGGGGCCGCTCATCGAGTCGTACAGCTATTCACAAAATACACACATGTAGGTAATTTAGAGTCTCTGCACAGATTTCAGACTCCGGAAGGAAACTGGAGAACCTGGAGGAAACCCACGGGAGAGCAAACTCCACACAGAAAGGCCAGAAAGAGCGCTAACTCCCGCGTCACCGGGCCACTGCGACGCCCCCCTGCTAAGTCACATTTCAGAACCGCAACACCAATTAAGTGCGTTTCATTGCATGTGTAGCATTTCATTTCATATCAGATTAGGGATTCCGGAAAGACTGCTGGATGCGTCTGCACGCCGTCAGCCTGTGGAATTTTCCTAAGTGCCTGCTTACCTCCTTTTGATTTTTCCAGTCATTTCCTTCTGATTGTCTGGAGATGACTTGAGGATTTTTTTTATTTTTTTCTACCAGGTTGGTAACCATGTCTGTATTGAGAGGCTGAAGCTATGTGTCAAGGTTTGGAAAAAATCCGCACACCAAGAGTGCTTCAAAATTACAGATCATTTATTTTACATATAGTACAACACAATGATTGTAGCATAACGTTTCGAGGCCAAATTTGCTCTTCTTCAGATGCTTACATTAGAATAAACAAAAAACACCCTTCTTTTTCCCTTCTTTTTTTTTGGGCTCGACATTATGCCGCAATAAATTTTCTGCACTAGATGTAAAATAAATTATCTTGACTTTCGGAGCACTCTTGGCGTGCGGATTTTTTTTTTCCAAACCTTCATTCAGTCAATTCTTTTTTGGTCCAGCACCATTCCTCAACTGGGAAGCGGATGTGCATGTTTTTCTTTTTTCCTCAAGACCAAAAAAGTCCAAACTTACCACAGAGTCTTTTTTCTATCTTAGTCCCTCCTCGATGGCAGCATGTAAACTGACAGCTGGTAATGTTTTCACTCACGTACATATTTTGGATTTTGGACCAGAGAGAACATTTCTCGTAACGGACACAGCAAAGTCGCTAGGCACCCTCCGTGAGTTCGAAACAATGCAAACATTGTAAACAAATAAAAGTACAACACAGTTTTTGTTGTTTTTAAGACTTGAAATTCTGGTGCTTTCATCAATTTTAATACTTGGCCATTAAGAGGATAATCAGAAAAAGAAGAGAATAATTAACTTAAGGTTCTTTTTTTTTTATTTTTTTTTTGTATAAAACAGGAAACCATATGTGGTCTAACCTTTATTTGCAAACGCATATTGAAGTGTTTGACGCGTCTATCGTTCTCCACAAAAGTCTCTGTTACTTTGGTGTAACGAAGTCTTCCTTATTTGGTTAATTTAGCTTATTCATTTTGTCCTCCATTACTAATATAAGGAGGACAGAGGCATCAGGCATCTGCCAGCTCGCGTACGCCCCCTTCAGGAGCGGCACTGTACTGTCTGCCTCACCCTGTGACTTTTCTCTGCAGTTTACCGTCTGATTAGCTAAAGCAATTCTGTCTCACACTTACGTGAAGTACATCATACAGGCTACAGAAAGTCGTGGTATCTGTCATAATATAGCTATTCTTTCTGCAAACATTGTCTTGGGAACACGCGGACGGATTTGTAAGGGGCTGCGGGTGCAGAGGTGAGGCTGTGCTCACCGCTGCCGCACCCCGGTTTGCTCGGTGGATCGGTGAGAAATTATTTATATTTATTTCCCATCGTCATGGTTATTTTTTTCTTTTTAATGATGACAGGTGAGGCAGAGCCTCCCCTGCCTCCCCTGGCCGCACGTCACCGCTTTCTTGGCTCCATGCCTGACCTTTCACGTCTGAGCTCTGACCACGTCTGTTCTCAGCACCTCATTTATCAAAGCATACCGGTGTTATTTTTGTTCTTTTCTCTGGAGACGTACAAAAGACCCTTTAATAACCAGTTGTCACTTAATTCAATCGGCTCCCGCGTCTTCGCTGCATCAGCTGTGAGACGGTCGGCTTTCGACCAATCAGCGATGACCGCACTAGCTGCTTTTGAGCGGTTGCCAGGACACGGTTGTAGAGTTGACAGCGTACATGTGTTATCGGCTAGATATTATCTCCAGTTCACTTCCTGGACTCCTTATCCGTCCCCGGGGCAGAGTTTGCGCAACGCTGTCAATCTCTTTTATGTGACAATTTGGAGAATATTGTGATGAGAGAAAAAAAATAAATCATCTTGACCAAAATTGAATTTCTGCGATTCTCTCGAACACGGACAGAGGAATGTTTTCGGCATCACATTTCCAGAATTTCCCCTTTCACACTTTGATATATATATTTGCGGTTGCGACTTTGTTATCGTCATAATACAATACAATATTAATTCTTGCAAATAAATCGTTTGAAAAGGCATTGATCGTACCAGGTTTGTCTCCAGCACGATGCGGTAATTACATTTTCCTAAATATTATTTCCTGCTTCTTTTTTCTAATTCATTTGTTTTTACCGTCGCCATTATCTTGCCTATGTCGGGGGCAATCCTTGCTGAAAGGAAACGATTCGCTCACCTGAGGCATATTGCCTCTAAATGATTCCTGTGTGGCAGCCAGTCTAAATCTAATCTAAATACAGCCTCGTTTCTAAAGAGACGAGCAAAGAGATTTCCACAGAGGCGAAGAATTCTTAAAAACAACCTATTTCTAATGTGAAATTGTGAATATAGACCGC
The DNA here is from genome assembly GCA_901007705.1 of Fistularia tabacaria. Lineage (NCBI taxonomy): Eukaryota > Metazoa > Chordata > Actinopteri > Syngnathiformes > Fistulariidae > Fistularia > Fistularia tabacaria. Next base: position 30,598 of record CAAKHD010000964.1, on the reverse strand, counting down.
TGATTGCCCGCATATCGCAGTTTCTTACATTCATTCATTATCTTGACCGCTTATCCTGCACTCAGGGTCACAAGTGGCTGGAGCCTATCCCAGCCGTTATTTGGCGGGAGGCGGGGTTCACCCTGGAACCATCACGGGGCCACTTATAGAGCCATCCAATATTGCACTCTCTTATTCGCCGATCTGCACAATTTGACATCGATCGCAGATGAAGTGTAGGAGCAAAGCAGAGAACCAAGAGAACAGCCATGCAGGCACGGGGGAGGAGAATTCTCACATTAAGAAATTTGAATAATAAGAAGAAAAGAAAAGAAAAGAGACGGTCGCGGTCGAATATGCTGTCCTCATAACGCGAAGCTGCCGAGTGAACGAAACTTTAGAAAAAGCGTCCGCATTTCCTGGCCTTATTCCAGGGAAACCATGTTGTCAGTGCGGTGCGGAAGCGGCTACGTGCTCGGCCGGTTGTTTAAGGTTCTGCGTTTCTCTCTGTCTCTCTCCATACCAGCCACTCACACCGTGCGATCACCTCCCGCTCCCTCATGTTTTTATTTCCGCGGGCAAGGGGTGGAAATCGGCTGCCGGGCGAGGAAAGGGTCAGAGATATCACCAGAGACCTCATTACGCCCCACACTTGGCCTCTCCACAATTACAGCAGACACAGGAGCGTACGAGAGGGACGTAGGAAAGACCGAGGCTGGTACAGGAAGCACAGGGACTATATGGATAGGCTCCATAAAGTCCCTGTGCTTCATTCGTTCAATTCGTCATTAATTCACAACACATATCATACATTTTCTCACTTAGAATAACAATATATGTCACGAACCAACAAAATAACCCCGAAGGATGAGACTTTCCGGCACGATTTATTTCTAAACCTATGAGATGCAGCTTCACCGATATTCAGCGCGCGGAAATGAAATTCTCTTAATATCTCACTTTCTGATCATTTCCTGCTGATCTTTCGTCGGCTAAACTGCAGCACGACAACAAACCAGCATGGATGTAATTCATTTGTGCTTGATTTTTAATCGAGTACATTTCAAGTCGGCCCTCTGTGGCCCATCTGGTAAAACGGGCGTCCCTCCAAAAGGAGGGTTCGAATCCCGGCGCCTCGAAGTGTCCTTGGGCGAGACACTGAACCCCCGGTAGCTCCCAATGTCCTGCACAAATATACTCCATTTAACCGAATCTGCTTTGGACTGCGATTTTAAATCCACAATGTTGCGGGAAACTTGTTCTTTTCTTTTCTTTTTTTTAACATTATGTGGAAAGCAAAGGCAAGCTTGTTATTTTTCACTAAATGTTCCCCCGGACATGCATGCTTTTTTTTTTTTTTCTCAGAATCTGAGACGGAGGAAACGTTTGAAACCAATCCAAGCGGCTTCCTTATCTCGCAACAGCGAAGAACTGTTTTTTTTTTTTTCTCTTTTTTTTCAAACGGGGTAAATAAAAAAGGAGTCGAAAAA
>CAAKHD010000964.1:14747-29109 GCA_901007705.1 Fistularia tabacaria | reverse complement strand
TTTTTTTTTTTTTTACATTATTTGGAAAGCAAAGGTCATTTTTTTTTTTTTTTTTAAATTTTCCCCCGGATATTGTTTTTTTTTTTTTTTTTTTCTCAGAATCTGAGACGGAGGAAACGTTTGAAACCAATCCAAGCGGCTTCCTTATCTCGCAACAGCGAAGAACTGTTTTTTTTTTTTTCTCTTTTTGTGCAAACCGGCGAGAAATAAAAGGAGCTGAAAAAGTACAATTCGGTTCTATTCGGTATTAAAAAAAAAAAAAGAAAAGCACCTTTGACCTATTTCCAAAAGTTCATTCGCTCAGAAATTTAACACTAATGAGGTCATATAGATACGGAGAGACAAGAGCGGCGTTCTGTCGATGGGCGTGCGTTATCGTTTTGTTGCGCGTTGCATCGCTGTGAGATGACATCGGTAATTGGTGTGAAATGAGACACGAAACGGCAGAGTGCCAAGGCTGACGCAATCCATACGGCCGCCGTTATCTGGGCCGTTTGCACGCTGTGAACAGGAATCCCTCAAGTAAGACACAATCGGTCGCTGGGTCGCTCTTGCAAATCCCGCTTTCCTCGCCAATTGTTTCGAGTATTTGATCACCGACATTTGCCGGGAGGGTACGACGGATCGCCGACAAAGTCAAGGAGACCGACGAGACAATAGTCGGAAAATGTCAAAAACTTGGCGAGGATTTACTCCGAAAATCCACAAACTCTGCAGCAAACTCCTGCCTTTTTACATAAGCGAGACTTAAGTCAGAACCATCATAGTGTCATTTAAAGTTATGATTGAACTGCAGGCTTCAGGATGTCAGTTGCCACATGTATGAATCAAATCCGTCACAGAGGAAGCTAAGAAAGTAAAAAAAAACAAAAAACGTGTTCAAGCAGGTTGGAATGGGTGGAGAAAAGTGTCAGGGGTTCTATGAGATAGAAGAGCATCAGCCAGAATGAAAGGAAAGGTGGAGGAGACAGTGGTGAGAGCAGCCGTATGGTGATAAGCTGGCAAGCAGCAGTCTCATGTACCGGAGCTACAGCTGCACGTCGACACACCCAGGCAGCGTCGTCCTCTGGACTTCTACTTTCAAAACCCAGCCTCGGGTATCAATCTACTTGAGGGTGAAACACAAAACTCCTGTCCTGCTATCCATGCATTGGCCTTTCGTGCCCCTTGTCAAATGCGAACTCAGGTGAATTCTTTCTTTTGTTTCCCGGTGACGCAGACATTAGCATCACACCACCGTTCGGCGCTTATACACCGGGAACTCCCTTGAAAACCCTCGGATGAGATGATTATAATATCAAGTAATGAGAAAGAAAGACGAAATCTAGGTCACCCGATGGCCGGCGGCAATGACCCGGCAGTCAGAGTTTGGAAAAGATTTGAAAGCAAGCACCGAAACAACCGAAGAACCCAACCAGGAAGAGAACCCGCGGGCCGTGTGCATTTAGCTGCAGCCTTCCTCCCCGTCTCAAGGGGTTACGGAGTGTGTGGGTCATTAAATCCTTTCACGCGTGCACTTCAAACATGAGACGATCCTTTTCCAGAATAGACTGAAAGCAAATATCGTTATGAGTCGGATCGATATTTAAACGGCGCCCTCGTGCTAATAGTTATCACCGATCAAATCGTCGCAGAGGGTTCCCGTTCCCCTTTGGACGAACGACAAGCGGTATGTTTCTCTATCACGGCAATAGAGGAGAAGTGAATCGTCCACTGCAGAATAAATCAAATCGATCGAAAAAATGAAAAACCACGACAGCAAGAACAAGTGAACTGCGTTTGAATCGACAACTTCAGGCCCGGTCGCCGCGAACAAATTCTTTTCATCTTAAAGTCACATGATGCGTCCTGCAGCGCAAACCCTTCAGCCCTCTGCGTTCCGGAGGCATCCGCAGGAAGCCAGAAGTTTGTTTTTGCAAGAACGAGAACGGCGTTCTTTCTGTCTGCGACATTTCATACTTGGTGAGAAGTTCAGGTGCAGAACTCTGGGGAAGTCCTCGCACGCATCACGTACGCTAACGATGGCGGACGACGGCAACGGTGACGATGGCAGAGTGAAGTGGACATCGCTGATTTCCTCCTGTCAATCTTCGTTTTCGGTACATGTTGTCTGGCAATTCCTTTCCCCGGTTCGTTGGGAAGGTGTGGCCATCTTTTGCGACGGACGCTCTCCCCTTTGAGCGACATTTGGGCACCGCTTTCCAAGAATTGCTGCCATTCGCTAGTCTTTATAGGCCTTACCAGATGTTTTCCACAGATTTTCCGATTTCATCCTTTCATCCTCAAATCCATCCATCACTTTACGACCTTCTGCTCCAGTGGAAAAGCAGAAATGACCTCACTTCTGCTTCTACTTAAAAATCCTGACCGATCACACAATAGCTCTCAGACACAAAATGACTTTCATTTTGTCCTGGCAGAGTTCGGAGCGAGAACAAATTACCGGCTTCTTGCGGGGGACGTGCCGGCCTTTCCCCCTCACGCTTGATATGTGTGAAAGGGAATCAGTAATCTGTGTCTTGCCATGATTATCCACACAATTATCCACGCTTTGCATTTATGTTTGAAAGACTTTCCAGGAATGGAGGCTGATTGGACTGGAATTTTGGGGTCATGACAAACCCCTTTTTGTTTCAAATTTTTCCAACGCGAGACGTGCTGAATTGATGCATGTTAGGTTAGATGAAATCCTGTGCCAAAGTTCATTTTCCTTGAGAAATAGTCCCAGTGCAAAGAGACTGGCGCTGAAGTGACCAGTGTTGTTCGCTAAATGCGGGTGCGTTAGCATCTTCTAAATTGTCGAAATCTTCTCGTCGTGGCGGCTGGACTTGAATTTGTTCACTTGTGTGAATTTTGTGAATAGTTGTATGACTCTATTGGTGGCCCCCTTGTTGATACAGGGTGAACCCAGCCTCTCGTCCAATGACGGCTGGGATAGGCTCCGCCCCTAACCCTACCCCGCAACCCTTAGTGCAGCATAAATGGTATAGATCAGGGGTGCTCAATACGTCGATCGCGATCTACCAGTCGATCGCAAAGGTAGTATTGGTGGATGGCATGACATTAAAAAAAGATCATCCAGCCCGTCACTTGATCGACATACAGGGCAGCCAGTCAGATGACAACTGAATTTTTCCGACAGTTAGGTCACCGCGCATGCGCAAACAACGGCGCTAAGTGCAGTAAAACTAATAAGCTAATCAGCGAGTTACCTCCAATTATAAGCTCTCGCTTTTTTGATCTACCCGGTAGGTCATTTTGACTTGGTCACTTTATAAGTAGCTCGCATGCTGAAAAAGTGTGAGCACCTCTGGTATAGACAATGAATTTATGAAAATTAGCAAACCAAAATAATCAAAACAACGCCACAAACTTAATGCTGGGCTTGCACCAAAGGATTTCGGAAGTCGGAAGATGCCTGTGGAGGTTCTCAGTCTTCCAGGTCACGGGGAATTCTTGTCGAAATCCTCTTGTCGTGGCAGCCGGACTTGAATATCTTCACTTGAAGACGTTTCGACCCTCATCCCAGAGGCGCATTCAGTTCTCAAGTGACGAAATTCAAGTGCCACGATTTCGACAAGAATTCACCATGACCTAGAAGACTGAGAACCCCCACAGACAACATCTTCTACAAGTTATCATCAGCCCCTTTCACACTGTAGAAACTCTTAGCACTTCCTTTTCAGAAACAAGGCTGTTTCTTTGTGTTATCGGACAGTGGGGAAACCAAGGACCAGCGACCTGAGTTCCTAGAACCACTTTAGCACCAGCGAAGAGCAGGGTGTTTTTATGGTTCCACAGGAGCTCACATGACGTGGGTGCTTGGGGATTGGTAGAACTCATCAGCCGAGGCCATTACCAGACACCGCTTTTAAAGAGCGCCATTTTTTAAAGCCATTGTAGTCGCCGCTAGGTTGGTTTCTTGTTACAAAATCGACAAAACCACCAAGAAATGGAGCTGCGAGGAGGTCCCAGCTTTTGAGACAATCATTGAACATTCACGCTGAAGGCGGTTACGAGTCCGACTCCTGTCACTTACTCACCTGGTCTTCGAACGACAAGGCCTGCCCGACGTCCCTGGGGAACCCGTCAATGACGATGCCGTTAGCCTCTGGGATCTTCATAATCTTCTGCTTGATCTCAGTAATTGTCGTCTCCTGCAAAGTCAAGATCGAAGCCATTAATGACCCGTACTCGGCGGCTGGGTTGATGTGAAGACGTCAAAACTTGCGCCCTCTGTCAGCTCTCCACTCAGAATTTCGCATTTCCTCTGACAGTAAATCTTTACGTTCTGTGTGTCCGAAGAAAAACAGTCAACCCGCAGACTGAGCCGAGAGAAGCGGCGCGAGTACGAGCTTCGCCAATTATACCCGTGACTGACGGCATCGGCGAGGGCCGGAAGCTGACTGGACGAGAAACCCGACAGCCATCACAGGTTCGACGAGAAGAAAAACACACGAGAAACTTGGGGGAAGAGAGAAACTTCAAGTCACAAGAATAAGAAGGCGCAGACAACATGAACCATGAGGTAGACGCAAGGGGACACCAAGGACGAAGATACACGGGAGGCTGCAACATAAAGCCTGACTGATACAGACACAGCGAAACTTGGAACCTAACTGAAAAGTCCAGAGAAATAAACGACTAAAATTCCACCTTCCAACCAGATGACGACAGAGTTACATTTCGTGGTCCTTGTCAACCAACCCCCCCCCCTTCTTTTTTGGACTATCATGTACTTTTTCCGGCAAGGTCCTGAAAGAAGGGATCCTTTCTGCTGGTGCTCACAATCAAGGACCTAATTGAAAAAAAAAGAAATCAGAAAGGATACGAACAAAAGGAATAATCCGGCACGGCACGCAGGGGGAATTACATTTTAATTTGTCTATTTTTTTTAATTGTGCTCAGAACTGTTCGGTGAAACAACAGCGGGGAGAGCACTCGAGGGCAGGGACTGCCAGCTTCATTTAGCGTCACTTTACTTCCTCATGGCTGGAGGAGGTCAACATGTTTGGATGCTGAATGAACGCATCATGCGATATGGCACAGATACGTGAGCAACGCTCCGATCTAAAAATAACAGCCCCCTACACTCCAAAACCCGTTACATTTCCGCCCGCATCGCGAAGCCCGAGCGCTGGTGACCGTCCACATTTCTGCGGAGATTAAAATGCAATCTGGATCGGATGGAGCTGATTTGCTTGCGATAAGACGGCGAGGGCTAATCTAGAAACAAAAAAAAAACTTGGAGCGGCGGAGTCGGAGCCCGCAGGAGTTCCATCTGCCAAGCCTCTGTCGCCGAAGCCATAAACAGACAACTGATCTACAATGCGACAAAGCCCAAACGCGGGCAACAAAGCTGTGTCCCGAATGCACCCCCTTCGTTTGATTTTTGGCAACGCGGCGTCGAAACGGCTTTTGGAGCGCTGGGGGGAAAACTCATTAGTATGTTGACTTCGATAACAAGCCTTGTGAAGCTGTAAAATGGTTCTCAATGTGAGGAAGCAAACGAGCATACCGACGGAGCCTTGAACGATGATGAAAGAATGATCGTCTGTATTGTCGTTGGCCATAAGCAACGAAATAGATTCTTCCGTTCATCCTCATCCTCTTCTGTTCACATTCATTCTGCCTGTCCTGCACTCCATGCTGGCGCCTATCCGAGCTATCATTAGGCGAGAGGCGAGGTTCACCCTTGACCGCTCGCTAGTCGATGGCAGGGCCACATATGGAGGGCGTTGCGCGGTATGCTCAAGAGCGACCAGCGGCACAGCAAAGAAGAAGAAGACCAGACGGAAGCGGTATAACCAAGGAGAAGAATTCTCCGTCCGGCCTTCCCAGCTGTCATTGGGCAAGAGGCGAGGTTCATCCTGGATCGATCACGGAGCCACATAGACAGACATACAACCATTCACTCCCTCTTCTTTCTTCTTCTTCTTTTCCTTTGGCCACAGCCAATCAACGTCCTCCATCTAACCCTATTCTCTGGATCCTCCTCTCTCACACCAACTACCTTCATATCTTCTCTCACGACGTCCATAAATCTTCTCTTCGGTCTTCCTCTAGACCTCCTGCCTGTCATCTCCCATTCCAGCATCCGCCTACCAATATATTCTCCATCCCTCCTCTGTTCATGACCCAACCATCTCAGTCTGGCTTCTCTGACCTTCTCTCCAAAACATCTCCCATGTGCTGTCCCTCTGATGGACTCATTCCTGATCCTCTCCATCCTCCTCCCAAAGAGAACCTCAACATCTTCATCTCTGCCACCTCCAGAGGAACCATTCACTCCCTCATCCAACCATTCATTTGGACATTATATTTTAATAATTATAATTATTTCCTATTTATTTTATATACTTTATTCTTATGTACTCAGAGTCTATTTTATTTTATTTTTTACTTTTTATCATTGGCTTGTCGCTTGTCTTGCTGCTGCTGCAAAACCATTTCCCAATCATGGGATCATTAAAGTACATCTCATCTCATCCAGTCATTCACACATCTGGCCAATTCAGAGTTTCCAATGAGCCTACTGCTTGTTTTTTGGACTGTTGCAGGAAATCAGAAAACCAGGGACCTTCTTGGTGTGACGCTGAAAGCGCTCCTTGAATCGACCATGTGTTTCAAACTGTGAAGTCAAATTTGAGCTCCTCAGTGACGGACAACCTCGTTGGTAGTCAATCGCAAAGGACTCAACTGGTAGTCAGCCTTCGTCAATTCACAGGCCAAAGATGAGGAAGAGGAAGCCCGGTGGACTGGCAAGGGAAGAATCATCAACAAATTACAAGAGGAAACAAGATGTCACCGAAAAGGTCATTGCGGGAGATTCAGCAGACATTCGGAACTCAAACACAAGACTAGGTGGACGGAGGCAATCCGGGCAACGGCCCTGTCGTCGAGCCGCTACCACGCTACAGCCTGGTGCCGACACAAGTCACTCTAGCCGCTTTGCTCGAGCCACAGAAGGCCCTGTTCAGTAGCCTAAGCAGCCTTTTTCTCACTTGCCCTCAACCCCTTCGATGAAAACGTCACAGTGTCATCACATCACATCATCGTCAAGCGAGTAGCCGAGCGGAAGCCTCGGTCTGAAAGGAGCACTTGAAACTCTCGTGAACATAGGAGGACTTCCTGTTCCTCTGTGCTCCTCCGGGCCCCCCTGGGTGGTTGTCAGACCTATTTTAAACGCCGGGTTAACACCACGTTGGGCAGAATGTGTAACGCGGCCGATGATAAATGCTACGATTCGCCGCGAATCACGACCATCAAGCAAATGCTTCGGCTCCCGCCGTATTAGCTTCATTAATTTAGGAGGGACAAAAAAGAAATGTGGACGCATGGAGAGGGACCACAAAATCAAGAAGACCAAAAGAGAATAACTCCCAAAAACTTGTCCAAGTTAAAAAGAAATCCCAGAGTAGAATCGGGATTGTGAAAGAACGTCTCCATTTGAACTTTACTTGACAGGAATTGGTTCAAAGCAAAACCCGAACTCGAAAAACTTCCTGAACTTTTAAATCTGTGTTTTTGTACTTTTTGGTTTAAAAGTATTCATGTGATTAGATGAGCATAAATAAACATCTATCTATCTATCTATCAATCTATCTATCTATCTATCTATCTATCTATCTATCTATCTATCTATCTATCTATCTATCTATCTATCTATCTCTCTCTCTCTCTATATATATATATATATATATATATATATGTTCCAGAAGTGGGTTCGTCTATTGATTTTTTCTTATCTTAAATGAATTTTCCCCATTTAAATGAACAGAGAACAAATGAATTGGCTGGTAAGTATCGTGGATGCATTGCGATTACATCCGCGTGTGATATCGGTCACACGTACACCTCGTTTGTGCTTCATTTCCAGAGAAAACATCTTCTTTCTGGGTTCACCACTTGCTTTCTTAGAACCAGTGATGATTATTAAAAAAATACACAAAATAAGCACAATGAAATCAAGTGATGCCACACAAGAGATTGGAACATCACACCAGATATGCGGACTGTACCAACTACCCGGACCAAGTGGCCGAGGGATGCCGGAAGCTGCGAGGCGTTCTTCAAGGTGAGAGCAACGCCAATTCAGAAGATGCGGCGGCGTCATGAAGTGTATTGGAGTCGTGGGAGCTAGCTTGGCGCGCGCCGTGCAAATTTCCAATTTTGATTTTTCTCGTTTTTCGTATTTGAAGGATAAAATTTGCTCGAATCGCACTTTGTATCTGAAAAAAATTTGTATATAAAGTGGCGCTGGAAGACGGCAGCCTGTTGCAGCAGCTCAACTGTTACTATAACACACGATTTTCCCCCTTAGGGATCAATAAAGTAATCATTCATTCGTATCTTAAGGGGCCACTGTGTATGCATCCGTATATATATATATATATATATATATATATATACATATACATATACAGACACACACACACATACATACATATGTATATAAACATACATACACACTCATATATATAGATATATATATATTTCTCTATATATAGATAGACATAGATACATATATATATATATATATTTATATATATTTCCCCTACTCTCAACTGGACTCTGATAATAAATTGAAACTTTTTTTTGCACTACTGCCACTTTGCACTGAGAAAAACATCATGCTGCTACTGCACCATATAACCATTATGGTGCTTTTTACTGACCTTTGCACTAAATTGTATAAAAAAAATATATAAAATAACAACCTCCGCTGCTACTCTATCACGCTATCAAATGTCAGTTTGTATCTGCGTGCACTTTATACTTCATAGCTCATAGTTTCATGTTTACTGTTTAACGTAACAGTGAACTTGACTGTTTAATTTGCATTCTAGTATTATTATTATTTTTCTAATCTCATGTCACCGTGGGATTGAGAGAAACATCTTCTCCATGTATGTCCAGTACATATGTACATGTGTATATATATATATATATATATATATATACACACACACACATATACATATACATATATGTAAATATGTATATATATATATATATATATATACACACACATATACATATATATATATATATATTTGACAACCACAGGAGGTATGAGGAGATGCAAACTCCTCCTGACCCTCTACCACTGATCCAGTCAGATGTCCTTCAAGGATAGTGGGGGTTTCAGCGGGACTTCTGGTTCCCGCTCATCTATCGTCCGACCTTGGCCTACACGGCTTCTTTGTCCAGCGAGGAATGAAAAGAAAAATCAGCTGGAATCCTGCGCAGCCCCATCTTGGCTCACGTCCTCGCCTCAGAGGAAGACATTTCAACCCGAGTCCAAATTAGCGATGCTCAATAATGGCTTGATCCATTTTATTTCCCCCCAACAGCTGGTTTAGATAAAGGCGCTGCTGCAGATGACTGTCTGACTGACAATAAAGGCTATTAGACAGATAAGGCAATAAATTAGCATACATATCAAATGCAATTAATCATTCGCGAGATTGTCTCGAAAGACGTCATATCAGCATCCACGGTCGGACGCAAGTGGATGCAAAAATGTCATTTTCCTGCATTTATTTATCCACCACCCCTTGCCAGCAGATATCTCGGACGTATCAGTTTCGAAACAGAGGCTTGACAAACCTCCTAGCCCCTGTCTTGCGTGCTCACAGGTTTTAAGCCGAGCCAAGCAAGGTTTATCTCGTAATATAAATAATCCCGTGTTTTACATATGTCTGTGTATTTAATTGTTAGATTAAAAAAGGGAAAAAGAAAATATGAGTAACTGAAAAGATGCATCATACATGTTGTACATGCATTTCAGAATCAGAATCAGAATCAGAATCGGAATACTTTGTGGATCCCTAAGGAAGAAATGGATTTTTGTTGAGGGAGCCCCCGCTCACAGAATAAGCGGAGAAGAATCAAACTAGAACTCGATGCAAAAATAAAGAATAAGATAGCGAATGATAAAAATAAAATAAAAACGGTAAAGATCAAAATAAAAAAATAGAAATCAAGTTCAAGGTATGTAAAAAGTATATGGACCGTATTTGAGTAAAGACAGCATCTTGTTGCTTTTTTGCTTACGGTTTTCCAGCCTTATTATTACTATTATTATAACTACTCTTTCTCGTAAAATAATAATGATAATACTTATTATTATTGCTATATTATTATGCTTATCTATAATAATATTAATGATAATAATTATAATATAATATCGTAATAGCATCATCATTGCCGTGATTACATGAGTATTATATCATCATCATAGTTAACATTATGTTATTATTATATTATAATTACTCCATTCCATTAGAAATATAATCATCATTACTATCATCATCATCATCATCTCTATTATTATTATAATTGTTGTTGTTGTCTGCCTTTTACTCCCTGGCTGCAGTGTTTTTTTCGCCGGTATCTGAATGATGTAGAATCGCACAATTTCCAGAAGGAAAGTTGCGTTCTTGTCGATCCCTCCATCGCTTGAGCTTCATGCAGTGGCACCGAATGCCATTTCTGTCACTCACTCAGATGCCATCAGGGATCCCTTTTTAAAGCCTTTGCAGTATAACCCCCCTCCCCTCCCCACCCCCTCAGTCATCACCAGAAAGACAACCAGAGTCTTATCTGTTCTGCAAAATAATCGCTGCAGAAAATAAATCAAAAAGCCACGAGTGACTTTATCATATCTTGGCCTACTTTCCTGTTATCCCACTGGCTCCCGGGCCGACGTTTGGTGGGTCCGGGACGTGCAGGGAGGGTTTTTTGTTTTTTTTTGGGGGGTGGGGGAACGATGAGGCGGCAGTTATTGTGGATAATTCATGAGGACGTGAGCCGAGGACAGTCGCAGAGCGGCCGGGGGCACGGGGGGGGGGGGTTACAGCCGTGCACTTTACTGCTGCTTTTCATTTGTTGTGACAGTGAAGACATGCCTCTTGCTGCCTTCATCAAACGGTTGTAATAACAAGCTTGTCTATTCTCACCCTTGCTGTTTTTTATTTATATATTTCTTTTGAATTGTTTTTATTTTTATTTTTTTTCTTTCCGTTGTCTATTTTGTCCCCGTTGTTGTTCACCTTGCTGCCTATTTTTTTTTTAATATTTTTTTTTTAGATCTTTTGACTATCTTTTAAGTGTCTCTCTTATTTATATTTATACTCATATTTATGGATATTGTCATTGTTGTGCTGCTGTGACAAAAGAATTTCGCCTAGGGGGAATCGTCGACGTATTATCTTATCTTATCTTATCTTAAACAGTGACTCTGTGGAGGAGGACCAGGTACAGCAGCGCTTTACAGTATTCATGTCAGCACCAAGTGTGATATGACTGGCACTATCACATGAACCACATCCATTCTCTGTAATTTGAATCTGCAGTGCAGGACAACCAGATATACTTGTGTCAATCAAACGCCGAGGCGTGCAAAACAAAAACGAATGTATTGAAAATGAGCTCTTCGAGCTCGTGGCAAGAAGGTTCCCGGTTCGATTCCGATATGGGGCCTTTGTTTGTGGAGCCTCTGGACACTCGGGGACCCTAAATTGACGTCTGAGTGAGAGTGTGTCTGTGGAGGTTCTCAGTCATCCAGGTCATGGTGAATTCTTGTCTTGGCAACTGGACTTGAATTTCTTCTCTTGACGACGTTTCCGCCCTCATCCAAGAAGCTTCTGCATTTCAAATGACCTGTGGGGAGTTTCTGCCTACGATGTCGACAGCAGACTTTAGACAACTACTTTCCTCTGCGAAGGGACACAGAGCGGAGGTCATACTTCGGAGAACCAAACGACAGCTTTGGCTTTATCTTTTCACATTCCAATCCTGGTGAACCCACAAAAGTGTTGGGTGCAGGGGGATGAACTCCAGCAGGTGTGCAGCGCGAATCATTAAGCCTCATCAAGCCGAGGATAAGAGGAGCCGTTTGCCAGCCCTTCAGTGCCAGATTGGCGTTCCACGTCTCTCCCTTCCTCGCAAGTTCCACGTTCCACCTTTTCCTCGCAAGTTCCCGAGTCCAGAGGACTACATCTCATCCACTTCCCAGCAAGTCCCTTGTTCCCGAGTCCAGAGGTCTATGTCTAACCGGCTTCCCCGCAAGTCCCTGAGACTCCTGCCTGGCTTCCCGGCACCGACCTTGCCTCTTCGATTGCCCTGCCCCGCAAGTTCCTCGTTCCCGAGTCCAGAGGTCTATGTCTCACCGGCTTCCCCGCAAGTCCCTTGTTCCCGAGTCTAGAAGTCTATGTCTCACCGGCTTCCCCGCAAGTCCCTGAGATTCCTGCCTGGGTTCTGGTACTGACCTTGCCTCTCTGAGACTCCCTCTGCTCCAGAGACAACCCGGACCCAGCGCAGCCCTCCACCTTCTTGTCAATAAATCCCTGAACACACCTTACCACCTGAGAGTGTTCTTGCATTTGAGTCAGGATATCCGCAAAAACCATGACAAAAGTGCTGTTTTGTTCCAAACGAACAACATCCCCATTTGCATAACAACCTCCTTTGACCTAGTTTCTGCACATCAACTCTTCCAATTACATAACGAAGGAAGATTTCCGCAAGAACGACAGTGTGATTTCTTGTATGTCTTGAAAAGTGGCCCCGTGATCGAGCCAGGGAGAACCCCCACCTCTCGCCCAATGGCAGCAGCGACAGGCTACAGAATCGTAATTCTTTCCAGTTCGCCGGGGAAGATGTATTTGCTCTTCAGCTGTGAGCGACTATTTGTTCCTCCGGCCAGATGGTTGTGAGCAGCAAACCATCTGCCGCATTAGAGTGCGGCGTTTAAACACCAGCCGAATATTCAGATCTCTGGATTCTCTGATTTTTTTTTTTTTTCCAAACCTGAGAGCAGGAAATTTACATTTTAGGACCTATTTATCCACCTGTGTGGCGCTGACTCTTCTGGATAAGCAGTCCGGGTTCTCCAGTTTCCTCCCACAGTCTGAAAAAATGCATTGGGATCAATGGGACTTGACCAGTTGTGGGAAAGGAGGGTTAATGGTTGTATGTCTCTATATGTGGCCCTTCAACAACCTTCAATAAATCTAACAATAGATTTCTAACAATCTAACAATAATAATAATAATAATAATAATAATAATAATAATAATAATAATAATAATAATAATAATAATAATAATAATAATAATAACAATAATAATCATTATTATTATTATTATTATTTATCATTGTCATCATCATAATCATGTCGGTGGAGTCTTCATGTAAAATAATTCTCCGTATATGTAATAATTCCATTATCTTCTTTGCAATAACCGTTTCCTTTGCAATAATAAAAATTCTTCTTCACTTCATTGTGTGAGCTGGAGCTGCTTTCACCAAAAAGCAATTTCCCCCTTGGGGATCAATAAAGTATTCTGATTCTGAATCTGATTATTATTATTATTATTATTATAGTGTAATCATTGCCATTATTACATTAGCATTATATCATTATCACAATTAATATGATATCATCATTATTGCTATTATTATATTAAGATAAGATAAGATAATACTTTATTGATCCATACATCCATCCATCTTTGTCGCAGTAGCACAATAATAACAATATCAAGACACAAAAATATTTTCATGTATATATATTTTTTTAATTATTACTTTTATTATTATTATTATTATTATTATTATTATTATTATTATTATTATTATTATTATTATTATTATTATTATTATTATTATTATTATTATTATTATTATTATTAGATAAAGAGGCCATGAATAAATCATTTCACTGTTTGGTAAAAAAAAACAACTGAGAGGGATTCTTTGGGGCCAGATGAAACCACCAAATTTGGGGAAAATCAGGCTTGATGTTTTTCATTCCTCCTGTGGGGAGGGGGGGGGGGGGGAGGAAATGTGCTGAAAAACACTGCCAGCTCCCCACCTCACGCTGTCTTTTAAGGATGGTTCGATTCCGGTATATACAGACCGAACAGCGAGCCGGGCTGGAATCGAGCGACATTCCTTACCCGTCGTTTCCTGCCGATCGGCGTGAGACGCGGCGCAATGGAAAGTTTTTCAGTGTCAAGCACTGTTTTTGTGTAAAATAACCCAACTTGTCCTCAGTGGGTTTTATTCTCCTCCAGAGAGGTAGTTTGGGGTGGTTGTTATTCACATGCATACTTCTGATTTCTTCCTTATCAGGTTATCTCTTGGTTGACATAGTTACCGGATAGCTGTCTGGGCTTTTTCTTGCTTTTTGGCTACATTTTGGTCTTTTTTTTAGGTGTTTTGCTGTGACTTTTTTTTTTTTTTTGGGGGGGGGGGGAGATCTCAGGAGATTTTTTTTTTTTTTTTTTTTTTTTTTTTTCCGTTTCTCTGTTTTTGTTTTTTTTAGATTGCCCGTTTTTTCTCTTTTTTTCAT
>CAAKHD010000964.1:258-14727 GCA_901007705.1 Fistularia tabacaria | reverse complement strand
CCAACAGCCCACCCCCCCCGCACCGCGGCCCCCCCCCCCCCCCCCCCCCCCCCCCCCTTTTTTTTTTTTTTTTTTTTTTTTTTTTTTTTTTTTTTTTTTTTTTTTTTTTTTTTTTTTTTTTTTTGTTTTTTTTTTTTTTTTTTTTTTTTTTTTTTTTTTTTTTTTTTTTTTTTTTTGTGTGGGGGGTTTTTTTGTAGTAATTTTTTTTTTTTTTTTTTTTTTTTTTTTTGCCAGTTGCCACTGTTCTGATGTTTCTGAGATCGCCGCATTCTCCCTTGTTTCTGAAGCACTGGAGACACTGACATCCATCTCAGTTATACATTTCCATCCTGCTTGGACCCTCCAATTTACATTTCAATCAAGGCCCCGATATCAAGCACGTATTCTAATGACGATGGGTACGCCACGAAGGGTTTGTTTGCATGAGCCCGGAGTAAACAATCACGGGGGGGGGGGGTGTCGGGGGTCTATTTCTTTCCAGGTCACAGTCATTACATGGGGAAAGAAGGAGGATAATAAAATGGATAAGCATCCCCCTCCCTGATATGATGAAGACGCCGCTAATTAGTTCCCCGCCACACGCTCGCTGTGATAATGAACCAGGGACGGACTGGACACACTCGCCTTCTATCCAACCCCGCCGCCTCCCCAATCTCTCGGCTACCTGCGGTGCCAGCTCGCCGTTGGTGATGATTTTGGCGATCAGACTCCACTTCCGGTTGCTGGTGGCGTTGTGGATCATCTTCTTCCTCAGCAGCTCGCCCACAGACATGTACTGGAAGCCGTAGCGCTCGGCGATCTTCAGGCTCTGCGTTCCCTTGCCGCTGCCAGGACCACCTGAGTGCAGAGAGAGAGAGAGAGATGCATTTCATGAAACATTATGCGCGTGGGCGGATGAGTGCGGGAGCATGTGTGCGTATTTGGTTTGTGCGACACGTGGGAGAGGGTGTTTGCGACTCTCCGTGCCACCGTGTGTCACCGATCCTGTGCGTTTTTGCAAGTGCACGTCGTGGGAAAAGTGCGTGAAACAGGTTCGTGTGAACCTCCCACATCTCTCCACCAATTCGCGTAAAAACTGATAATCGCGAATTTAGCGACTGATGTGAAAACACAAATCACTGTTATTACATGACGCTGATGTGCGTGCACGAGGACTATTTGGGGGACAGCGTCATTGCGCTGCTTTTTATTTTATTTTTTTGAAGGACATCCATTTCCCGTGTTGCTACGATTCCAAAAGCCGATGGTGGTTGTAACCAGGAAGGGGCACGTTAAAATGAATAAATTAATTATTAATAATAATAATAGAATAGAAAATAAATTAAACATTTTTTGAATTTTTTTTTTTAATTAAATAATATTATAAATAATAATTTATTGAAAGAAGTAATTAAAATGTAGTAATTTTTCTCTTAATTGGGCCTGGCAGACAGAGGAATCTGCCCGGGTCAACTTTCAGCACTTATTAAATCTCTGGCGCGTTGAGTTCTTCGTGAGGACAGACCAGGAGCGACTGAGGGACAAAAAAGTGCTCTGGAGTGAAGAGCCCGACGCTTAATTTACTTTAAAAGATGAGCAGAAAAGCGCAATTCCATCTGGACCTCAGGCTTCACTTCGCTCGTTGGAAAGCCGAAAATGAGCCGGGGAGAGACCCGACTGAACATTCTCAGTTAATCTTTCTTTTTTTTTTTTTATTATAAACCTTAAAATAATAGTTAGGCCCTGGAGTTATAATTGTTAACTCTCATTTTATTTCAGCTGCCCCCATGACAAATGTTTTCGATTTTTTTTCCGTTTAATAATTAACCACAGCCGCGTTGCCGGTGAACCCCCTTTCCGTTGCAGGAGTCACTGTTACCGTAGAAATATCTGCGGGTCCAGGATCGCTCCCGGTCCCGGGGTTCCGTTGTCAGAAGAACGAGCCACGTTTATCACTGCCCAGGTACACTTTGGCGGACAGGAGGAGGCAGGAATCCAACCGTCAACCTTCCGACTGGAAGAGACACCCCGCTGTACCGAGTGAGCCGCAAAGAAAATTCATTTCATTGAACCAAACATTTTCCAATCTCGATATCACTGTCAGCGTTTGACATTCACCTTTCAAGCGTTGAAAAGCACCTGCAGCCGCCGCACGTTTTCCGCCATTGTGTCCCCGTTAACACCGAAAAACACGAGTCCTTGAACGTTCAAGAGGGATTTCGTGTCGTGGGGTTTCAAGGTTTGGTTCTTGTATTGTGCCCGGAACGTTTTCTTATACATATAGATATTTTTATTTTCCAACATACTGTATCTCATCATTGCACAAATTAAATATTGTGTAACAACTTTTGTTTATCTCAAAATGTAAACGAATATGATCGTCTATATTTGTGTGCTTGGAAATATGTCTAATTGTGCTCGTGACAATTTTTGGATTACATTTTATATTTTATTTTAATGTGGCTTTTCCTCAGTGGCCAAAGATTGCGCTATTTCGGACTAAACTAGCAGTTTGCAGCTTCTTGAGAATTTTTTTTTTGAGCAAAAAATTCCTAAAAGAATCTCTTTAAAAAAATAACGAGAAGAAAAGTATTTGAAATGTGCGAGAAGTTACCACGAGGGAAAAAACTGACGGAAAAATTGGCCAGCCTTTGGCGAGAAATTAAAAAGAAAATATAGGAAGAAACAGATTCTCCTTCAAACTTGCAAAAAAATGCATGAAACAAAGGGAAAAAATGATATAAAAAGTTAAGTTTAAAAACAAGCAATGAGATAATCAAATATAATAAATCATAATATTAATACTGCAGTAAAAAAAAAAGGATCAGACAAAAAGATTTTTACTGATCTGAATAATTAATATTCATTTGACAGTCATATCCTTGTTGTTGTTGTATTTACTTGACTTGCCACTCAAACTCTGTGCTTGCAGTCGTTACCACCCATCACCCGCATCATGAACATCCAGCTCCACGACGGTGAGCCCAACATCCAGCTGCCAGGAGAAGGAAGTGAGCTGCCTTGCTCACTTCACCCGAGGCTAAATCTCCTTTTAAGGTTTATTAATAGCACCATTTTTCATTCCCTGCTCGCCGGAGTCATTACTCTTATTGTGTGGCTGCCCTGTTTCATTTATGAGATTAACGAATGTATCTGACAGGTTAATGCGGGCCATCCAGGAAATCAGATTAGCGGAGTTGAGTGTGTAACGCAGTGAGCGACGTGCAACAAGATCGGCCGGACGCCGCTTCCATCTGCTCGGAAAACTCGGAGGCACTCTTTTGCTCGGACTCGGGAGTTTAAGTCGGCTGCTGAGTCATATTTCAGCTCCTTTTTGTCTTTGCCAATCACCTGCCTCCATTGAACCCTCCTCTCCTCTGCCTCCTTTAACTTTCCGTCCACCTTCTCGCCATCCATAAATCTCCTCTCTGGTCTTCCTCTAGTTCTCCTACCTTGCAATTCCAACCTCAGCATCTTCTAGAGCTTCACCATCCCTCCTCTGTCCATGTCCAAATCATTTCGGTCTGACTTTATCTCCAGACCATCTAACACCTGCTGTCCCTCTGATGGACGAATTCCTGAACCTCAACATCTTCATCTCTACTGTCTCCGGCTCTCCACTCCCTGTAGCCTCATGGTTCCACTAGGGCCATCCTCATTCACATACATGTATTGTGTCTTGCTCTGGCTGACCTTCATCCCTGTCCTCTCCAGATCACGCTTCCTCTCAAGCTTTTCCTCCCTCATCTCCTTGCGCTAACTACAGATCACAATGTCATCTGCATACCATCGTAGTCCCTGGAGATTCCTGTCTAATTTCGCCCGTCTGCCCTTCCGTCACCATGGCGAACAAGAAGGGGATCATAGCCGATCCCGGATCCACCTCGAAACTCCTCCTTCACAGCTCCGTCACAACTCACAGCTGTAATCCATGTTCTGCACCACTGTAACATACACTCCAGACACCCTCATACATAGAGTGCAGTACAGTTCCTTTCTTGGCACCCTTTTGTATGCTTTTTCTCGTCCTGTACAAGACTAAAACTGTCATGCATTTAGCCTCCCAAACCTATTTGAGTCAGGATGTGCCATGTGGTCGTCCTCCAATCCAACTCCACCCGAGAAAACATCTCAACCCCCATCCAGGAGGACATCCCCGACACCAGGGCCATCGGGAGTTTCGCAAACTCCAACAGCCTCTGTCCCTCTGGGTTCCTATCCTGGATCCAAGACCCTGCCAACAGTTCTTCATCTTTGCCATCGCCTGCACCAACACGTCCAGTGAAGCTTGAACCGTTCACCACTCCCCCTTGAGATATTCTGCATCATGTCACCTAACTCACTTCATAATTGTCCGTCTCCCCTAACTGACATCCCACGCAACAACCCCCCCCTTCAAGATCACTTCGTCTCAACTTCTCTTCATTTCAATACCATGATAACTTGAAACCTGTTGCTAAGTTTCTGGCCTTTCCACCTCTCCAACTGGACTTCCTGGACACACGGGATAGTCACCTTCTCTCTCAGCACGTCAGCCAACTCTCTGCCTTTCCTTTTTGTTTCCTGTTTCTGAACACCCCTTCCTCCTCTCCTTCTTCGACCCAGAGTTGGCCAGTTGCCACTTGTACCTTGAAGGAACATAGTCTCCGCATAATCTGTTGGCAAGCCAGGCCTTGACCGCTCCGCTGGCAAAGCTATAGGTGCCAATTTGCATATTCAGTCTTGGCACAATTTTTAAGCCGGTATTTTCAAAACCAACCCCACTCAAGACCTCAAACCCCATCGGGGAGGACATCTCCAACATTGATTTATCGAGGGCTTCTAACAACAAGTCCTTGCAAACATCTTCTTTTCCTTTGGGCTTTTCTCTTCAGGGGTCCCCACAGCAAATCAACCTTCTCCATCTAACCCTATTCTCTGGATCCTCCTCTCTCACACCGACTACCTTCATATCCTCTCTCACTACGTCCATGAATCTTCTCTTTAGTCTTCCATTAGACCTCCAATTCCAGCATAGTCCCTGTCCCTCCTCTGTCCATGACCCAACCATCTCAGTCTGGCTTCTCTGACCTTCTCTCCAAAACGTCTACCATGTGCCGTCCGTCTGACGGACTCATTCCTGTCATTCCTATCCATCCTCCTCACTCCCAAAGAGAACCTCAGCATCTTCATCTCTGCCACCTCCAGCTCTGCCTGCTGTCTTTTCATCATTGTCACTGTCTCCAAACCATAAAGCACCGCTGCTCTCAGCACTGTCTTGTACACCTTTCTAGTCCTAGCAAAAATATTTGATTTAATAATCCTGTTGAGTCAAGCCAAACACGCCCAGACGTTCTTTCAGGTGTTTGAAGGAATTGTGACGTGAGAATATCAGCCATTGTGAAAATAAGAATGGGGGGGATATATTTTTTCGTATAAAAAATACATTGTTATTTTAGATTCTCTTATCTCATAGAAGGCAGGTGCGGAAATACAGAGAATGGACTCTTTTTTTTTCGCCTTGCACGTTTATCCTGCTGCATGTGTGCAGTTGTGCAGATGTCCTGAAGGTGCGGTACGTTTACCGATGACGAGGATGACTTTGGGTCGCGGCCTCGACGGGTCGAACACCTCGTACTCCTCTATGAGCTCGGCCGTCTCCGACAGGTCCGAGTCGCTCTCGATGGAGAACTGGCTGATGGGGGGCAGGCGGTCGTAGCGTCTGTAGGGGAAGTTGGGACTGTCGGGCAACACTGTGAACACACAGATGAGCAAAAGAGGTCATCTGGTATCCTGTTGTGGAAACTTTCAATAGCCAACATGGTAATCGATCCCACCGGTATGACATGACAATAACCACAAATTAATTGACATTTAGCGAAAGGCAACCTAACACCCCTCCAAAAAAATATGAATATAAGAAATGTAAAATGAGATAAAATAAAATAAAATCTCATTAAATCAAATTAATAAAATAGAATTAAGACAATAAATTAAAATAAAATGGAATTAAGACAATAAAATAAAATATAATAAGATAAAATAATATAAAATAAATTGTCTGTCTGTCCCAATGACAGCTGGGGATCGGCTCAAGCATTCCCCACGACCCTGAGTCGGATAAGCAGCAGAAATAAATAAAATAAAATAAAATAAAATAAAATAAAATAAAATAAAATAAAATAAAATAAAATAAAATAAAATAAAATAAAATAAAATAAAATACATTTTCTGTCTGTATATGTGGCCCTGCGATTGACTGGCTACCAGTTCAGGTGAACCCCGCCTCTTGCCTACTGACAGCTGGGATAAGCTCCAGCACCCCTTCCCCGCCCCCCCCCCCACACTCCCCCACGACCCGAAGTAGGATAAGCAGCAGAAAAATGAAATGAATAAAACTAAAATAAATGGTTAGCGCTTCTGCCACACAGGCAAGAGGGTTTGATTGCTGACAGTCCAAAAACATGGAGCAGGTTAACTGGACTTCAAATCACACAGAAGGGGGGGAACTGGAGGGTGAATGGTTTGTATGTCCATAAATGATAATGCGATGGCCGTGCGTCTCCCAAACCTCCTGAACCCAACCTCCAGCCAAATGACAGCGACGCGATAGGCTGCAGCTCCCCCTGTGACACTGCAGAGAATGAATGTCTTAATGAAAGAAAAGCAGTATATTGTGAAATGACAACATCACGTGAGTCAGAAAGAGATGAGCCAAGTTCATGATCACAGTGTTTTTTCAAAATGTTCTCATTTTACAAACCGTACGTTGCGAATTTTTCATATTGTACTGAAGGGACATTTGGGTAGCGTTCTATATTTCCATGACATCACGCATGGAAATGCATTCGCTCGGCACGTGATCTTCCAACCCTAAGAAGATTATCAAGAGAGAGGGGCTTCCCAATGATGTGATAAACATTTTTTTTTTCCCTCTCATCTCATCCGGCACTAATATCAGCCGACAAATCACTTCATGGGCTCAGTATTACTGGGATTTCAATCCCAATTTGTAACAACAAGCGCACAGCGCCGTGTCTTGTTTAACAGTCAAAACGCAATCTAAGAGTTTTAATGGTGTGATGAAATCAGAGGAGTAGCTGCTTCATCCAGTCTGATAATGGCGCTGCTGTCACCGCTAGCATGGGAGAACCTCTGGTTATAAAGCAATAAAGACCGTAGCTCATTTAGATCGAAGATAGGAAACACCGCGGCCTGATACTGGGAGGGAGCAGAGCGGCTAAGCTACAATTTACATGTGGCTGGATAATCCCCTCCGTGAGTGTCAGCGCCCGCCCAGCTGCACGGTACCGTACCAGATGAATATTGAGTTTATGTCGGGTCCGAAGATAATCTCGAGCCAAAGTGCGAGACCGTACCAGCGAAAAACTGAAAACCAGCGAAGGCGCCGCTCCCCCCTGGCCCCCCCCCGGCCGACGGGGCCGTTTTTTTTTTTTTTGTCTCATTTGCAGTTTTTGCAGGAAATCACACGAGCATGTTGGAGCAACATCACCTGAATCCATTATCTGCACCACTTATCCTGCATTCAGGATCACGGGGGGGGGGATTGCTGTCATTGGGCAAGAGGCGAGGTTCACCCTGGATCGATCCCAGGGCCACTTATGGAGACATTCAGCTATTCATTGTCTCATACACAGGTCTGGGCAATTTAGGTGCAGAGGGGCCACCCTGTTGGAATCCCACCAGGGACTCTCTTGCTGAGAGGCATAAAACTTGTATATATATATATATATATATATGAATATATAAGATAAGTAAGTATAAGATAAGATATGTACATATATGTGTGTGTGTGTGTGTGTTTATATATAAATATATATATTGGCTGGTTCTGGAACGTAACCCTCGCGATAAACAGGGTACTACTCAGCACAAATACAGTATACTAATATATGTATGTATAAATATAAATATATATACATATATGATAATGTATACTTTATCAATCCCTTGTGGGGAAATTCGTTCTCTGCATTTAACCCATCATGGATGAACCATGAGCAGTTGGCTGCCGTCACACACATATGTATATATATATATATATATATATATATATATATATATATATATATATATATATATATATATATATATATATATATACTATATTATATATATATATATATGTATGTGTGTGTGTGTATATATATATATATATATATATGTGTGTGTGTGTGTGTGTGTGTGTGTATATATGTATATATATATATATATATGTAAATATATACATATATTCACATATATATGTACACATATGGAGATACACATATTTTAAAATTCTGTATGTGTGCACACTTGTCCCCTTTTTATTGCGGGGGTTACGTTTCATAACCAGTCACTGTATATACATATATATATATATAAATATATATATATATACACACACACAAAAATACATGTAGCTATATGTATAAAAATACATCCCTGTATAACCGTATAACCGTTGTCGGAGCTTGGTCCGGATTGCCGGTTGTAAGTCGGACCCGTTTCCGTTGAGAGTTGGACTCCGCCAGGGCTGCTCTTTGTCACCGATTCTGTTCATAACTTTTATGGACAGAATTTCTAGGCGCAGCCGTGGCGTCGAGGGGATCTGGCTTGGTGGCCACAGGATCAAGTCTCTGCTTTTCGCAGATGATGGGGTCCCGTTGGCTTCGTCAAGCCATGATCTCCAGCTCTCACTGGAGCGCGCCTCCAAATCCGAGACCGGGGTCCGAGACCGGAAACGGGTGCACTGCCCACTCCGGGTCGGGGAAGAGGTCCTGCCCCAAGTGGAGGAGTTTGAGTATCTCCGGGTCTTGTTCACGAGTGAGGGACGGATGGAGCGGGAGATGGACAGGCTGATGCGGACTCTGGACCGGTCTGTCGTGGTGAAGAAGGAGCTGAGCCAGAAGGCGAAGCTCTCAATTTACCAGTGGATCTACGTTCCTACCCTCACCGATGGTCACCAGCTGTGGGTAGTGACCGAAAGAACAAGATCGCGGATACAAGCGGCCGAAAGGAGTTTTCTCCGCAGGGCGGATAGGGTGAGAAGTTCAGACGGCTGGGAAGGAACTCGGAGTGGAGCCGCTGCTCCTCCCCATAGAGAGGAGTCAGATGAGGTGGCTCTGGCATCTGGTCAGGATGCCTCCTGGACGCCTCGGGAAGACCCGGGACACGCTGGAGAAACTACATCTCCAGGCTGGTCTGGAAGCGCCTCGGGGTCCCCCAGAAGAGCTGGACCCTGTGGTTGGGGAGAGGGAAGTCTGGGCCTCCCTGCTCCGGCTGCTGCCTCCACGACCTGACTTCGGATAAGCGTCAGAAGATTGGATGGATATTTCAATATGCTTTATGTGTGCACAGTTGTCCCCTGTTTATCGCGGGGGTTGCGTTCCAGAACCAGTCGCGAAAAAAAATTACATTTCTCAAAGTAGCAACTATATTTTTATCTTATTATTGATACTTATTTCAAAGTTTTATGACCCTTCTCACGCTCTTATTGACCTCTCCCACACTGAGTCATTGATGGCGTGATGGCGGCGACGCTTCTCCCCTGCTTTAACATGCCGAGAGGTTGCATTTTTCCACGATGGTTAGCATCTTCCAGCTCTGCCTTTCTCTTCCTCTTCCTCCCCTCCTGCCGCTTAGCTTCTATGCTAAGTACCATAGAAGATGCGCAATGTTTAGGCGTCATAAAAAACGAAAAAAAAAATGTAACTTGTTATTAATTATGAAAAAACTTTCGCGGATAATTCGCACAGAGAACGACGTTACAGTCGCCGAGCCAATCGGAGCCCAGGATACTGAACATCATGTTCTGGTTGGTCGCCACCTTAGAAAATGCTTATTTTAACATAGAAATATTTGAAATAATATATTTCCAAAAGTAAATACACAAAACCTTTGGTATAGCCAATAATTTGCGATATAAAATTTGATTAAAATTTAAAAATCTGCGATGCCGTGAGACAGCGAAAGGTGAACTGAGATATGGCGAGGGACACGTGCATGCAAACCCCGATATTCCATCCATTCGTTATCCCTCTTCTCTCCGTGTCCGAACCATCTCAGTCTGACTTTTCCTCCAGAGCATCTGACACAGAGGTTCTCAACCCGGGTTCGACGGAACCCCAGGGGTTCGGTGAGTCAGTCTCAGGGGGTTCGGCGGAGGTCAAGACGCACACCCGACTCATATGATTTGTGACGACACGGCCATCATTGGCCATCATTGGCTGCAGGTGGTCACGCTACATGGCTCGGCCCGTCTGGGCCGCAGGGATTCTGGTGCGCTCAGCTGTCGAATTGTGACTGTCGTGATGACACGCCGTGTGATTTCTTTCTTGATTTTTGAATCCCTTCATACTAACTATGTCGAGCACAAAAAGAAAGTGGTTGTGCGAACCTGTGGCATCACTTCTTTTCGTCATATCAGCGAAATTATTTTCAAGAATTTATTAAAAAAAAAAAAAAATTGGGTAAGGAAATAAAACAAAAACTAATTAAGACTTCACAATAATCAAAGGTTACATAGTAATTTTGCATAATATCGTGTTTCATTAACAAAATCCGCATTTTTGAACCTCAGTATCATAAAAATCGAACAAAAAAAAACGTCTTTATCTCTGAGTAGCGCATGAACAAATAAACTCCAAATATTTTACGGGTTGAAAAGAATGCAATTACTTTTTATTCGCGATTTTTTTTTAAATTCAGATTTCTGTTTTTTAAAGAAAATAATCGTTTTTTTAACCCATAAACGAAGGGGTGGGTGAATGCTGGGGTTCAGAACCTCCAATCAGGTTAAGAACCACTGATCTAACAAGTGCTGTCCCTCTGAAGGACTCCTTCCCGGTCCTATCTGTCCTCCTCGCTCCTAAAGAGAACCTCCACATTTTAAACTCTGCCACCTCCGGAGGAACCACTCACTCCCTCATCCAACCATTCACTTGAACATTTGATTTTATTTATTATGAATCTATTTAATTATTATATTAATTAGATAATATGTATTATCTAAACAGGACGAATTGTCCAAATACTCAGGTCATTTCTCGCTTATTTAAAAAAAAACAAAAACTTCAAAGTTGATGGTTTAGTTTTCAATAGTTTTATAGTTAATAGTTTTTTTATAATTGATCGGATAAATCAAGGAGATGACCCTTGCGTGGTTTGTTCCCATTGCTTCGTTCTCACCGTTTCTGAAGAGGGACCTCCGCGATTGGCCGCCATTGAGGGGAGGGAGGGACTTCTTCTCCTGGCCCACGAAGGTGTCCCACCGCACCTTGTCCAGGCCTCCGAGCTCCCTGACTTTTTTCAGGCAGCCCTCCAAGTAGTCGATGGGGTCATCGGGCCGGTAGTACATCAAACCCGTCAGCAGGCTCTGCGGGTGAATATGGAGAAGAGGAAGGAGACGATTATCCCGCCGCCACGACGTGGCTATTTATGATGTTTCGCTTTATGCATGGAAAGAAAGCCTCGGCGACCCGGGGTTTTCGCAACGCGGATCCGGAGGCTGTGGCTCGGCTCCACCGCGGGAACCACACGGGTCATTTCTGTCAGAGGCCTCGGGAAACTGCAGAAACGGTGAACCCAGATTGACCTGCCGTGGAGAGAGAGTCAAAGACCGGCGACTCCCGAGGGGTTGTCCGACCGGGATTTCGTGCTGGGGTTGATTTCATATAAAATAAAAAAAATTATAAAAAATTCATACTTATATAAGTAAGTTAAGCAAAGAGAAACCTGAAAATTGAGAGGAACTTAGCTCAAGGTTATTGAGACTATACTGGAAAACTGAGGAATAAATCACAAAAAACATACCTGAAAATGACATAATTTGGGAGAATTTTTTGGTGAAATTTCTTTAAAATCATCAAGAATTTTCATCAAAGTTCGTAAATCCTAAATCGTAAAGTTCATCAAAAACAGATTTTTTTTTCTAGAAATACAAACACATATCACTTTTGAATAGAATATATATTTATTATATAATATATATAATATATATAATATTTGAATAGAATGGGAATAAAATGACCAAAAAAATGTCAGGAAAATTACAGAGAAGAAAAATAAAAAACCTAGTGAGAAATTTCTCCCCCCCAAAATACAAGAAAATACAAAAAATAAAAAGCTAAGAAATAAGAAAGCAAATAAAAAATGACCGGGCACGTATTGGAAAAGTACAAACAAAGTTCTGGATCGTATATTCCGACAGGATGGATTTGCCCTGGTCCTGCGGCTGGCACAAACAACATAACGTGACTATGTAACATGTCATTCTGCTAAGGATGAGCGGAATATTATGATTTATCAGTATTGAAGTCCCAACATTATAACATTAGAGTTTCTCACATGAGGCAGCGGCAACAATGGCGGGTGATAAATTGTGCAGGATAACAAATCAGGCCCGTGTTTGTGCGACATTTGTCTCTCGGCCCCCTGAACATTTTGAAACAATGCTATCCCCGGGCACTCCTTCTCCGCCCTCCTCCCACGGACGGAGGGGAGGGGGGGAGGTGGGGGGGGGGGAACGACAAACAAAGAGGTTTCCGGACCATGAAACACTTGATTTGTATCGAATGCACTTTAACGTGCGACGCTGCCGTGCGCTGAGAAACGACATGTTAATTAAAGTGTGTCACTTGATCAGCGGCGTAATCTGCCGCTGTCAGAGGGTAAACAGGCCGTGATTGCTTGCTGACATTAAGGCAACGTGAACTGTGGTCTGGATTAACGTCTGGGCCCTAGTAGGTGGATGAAGCCATTTATTATTCCCGCTGGGAGCCGAATTATGTCTCATCACGATGATATTTCCATTTATTGTCCTCTCCGTCTGCAGTTTAATTTTCAATAGTTCTTTTTTATGGCTCAATAACATGATCATGACCAGTATCTCCATAGAAACTAAATTCTAAATCCATTGGATGGTCTTTAATTTGGGTTTCATCTGCATTTTCAGTCATAATAATGATAAAATGAATAACAATAATAGAATAAAATGCAGAATAAAATGAAAATATTCTATACCGGAAAAAAAAAGTAAATATACTTTGCAATGAGGCTATTCCTCACTTATCGAAATGGTTCATTAGAATATAAAGGAAAGTATTATCAGTTTCAAGGCATTAATAATAGTGTTATTAGTAATTATAATAATAATAATGCTCATAACAATAATAATAATGATGATGAATGACAGAAAATCGGGTATAATATCGTACAGACTGCAACTTTTGTGGCTTTCGACACAGCGTTATTAACCCGATAACATTGTAACTTTATGAGTGGACAGATAAGGAGTACCATAAATTATAATAACATGAAAATCATTTTTCCTGCAATAGAAATGACAAGAGCGTAATTTACATAGACATTTTGTCATCAAGCTTATCCTTAGTTATTCAAATTGCCCATTTGAAAACAATAGAATCTAAAAGCAGTTTCAAAGCATAAATAATAATAATAACAACAATGATGATGTTAATTATACTGATGACAAAAAAAAACGATGGTGAGAGACGAAGAACATTGGAATAAGAACTAACTTTTGTAGCTTCTGTAAAAAGGGAAATGAATATGATTACATCACGAAAGGACGGATAAGGAATGGAATAATAATAATAATAATAATAATAATAATAATAATAACATTAATAACAAGAATGAAGGCAGCATTTCCATGTCTGACTGACAACATTTTGGACGGAAAGATATTTGTTTTTTTTTAATGGCGGTTCCATCAATTTCCTTGTTTACATATTTTTTCGGGGAAAAAAAAATGCGTGCTGATCGGGAATTCCCGCGTTGGGAGAAGAGCGCACTTCTCGGGACACACGCGTGTTACAGCATCACGACGCACGCACGCACGCACGCACGCACGCACGCGCGCACACACACACACACACACACACACACACACACACACGCACACACGCACACACACCTTGTCTCCTTCCTGCAATGCAACTCTCATTTAGCCACGCACACAAAAAAACAACAGAAACGAAACAAAAAAATGAAAAAAACGTCCGCGTCTGCGGGGCGCCACGCACACACACGCACACACACACACACACACACGCGCACGCTCGCGCCCTCTCACCTCGAACAGTTGCGGGATCTCCCGCCGCGCCAGGTACTCCTTGGCGTCGCTGGTGTTCATCTCCGGTCTAAAACCCCGCAACTCGTCCTCAACCTGCGGGCGTCTCGGCGTCGTCCACGGCCGAAATGAAAACACACACACACTCACACGCACACACACACACCCTCTCTCTCTCTCTCTCTCTCTCTCTCTCTCTGCCTTCCTCTCTCTCTCTCTCTCTCTTACAAACACACACACATGCATACACGCACACCGCCTTTCGTGTGTGTGTGCGTGTGTGTGTGTGTGTGTGTGACTTTTTTACTACTGGATTCCTGCAGGCTCTGCCCCCCCCCCCCCCCCCCCCCCCGGGGGGGGGGCTGGGCCCGCCCCCCCCCCCCCCCCCTGTGTGGGGGGGGGGGCGGGGGCGGGGG
>CAAKHD010000963.1:26685-37366 GCA_901007705.1 Fistularia tabacaria | reverse complement strand
GGAAAAAGGAAGAAGGAAGGGGGAAACCCCCGATAGCATCCCGAGGCCAAGCCCCCCCCCCCCCCCGACCTCCGGGGCTCATCCTGGATCTGGACCGGTAATTACGTTAAACCAGTGCCACTCCAAAGCCTCCCTTTGTCCCCGGAGGTTCATGTGAGCGGGCGAATGACTCACCCGCCGACGTCTGACCGATTTAACCCAAGCCCCCGCCCCTGCCCCCCCCCCCCTCCCCCCGTCGACGCGGCAGCCAGTCCATCGCCAGCGCGTCCTAAAAAAAACAAAACCATCTGTCTCGCACACACACACACACACACACACACACTCACACACACACTCACAGAAGCTGCGGTCGTTATGTGAATGTAAGATTCTGTCATCTGGACGCACACGTTTTATAGCTGCCATCCACAACCTTTTGGCCTTTACTGGCCTTTAAGGTGTGGCGGAAAAATACAACACAATAAAATGATAAGACCGGCATGAAAAACTGGTGTTTTCTATTTTCTTTATTTGGATCTGTATTTGACAGGGACAGTGCAGCCGTACATAGTTACAGTATGAAAAATGCAACTGACGCCACACATCCAGAGTGTTTAGCTAATGCTAATTTTCAACTCCTGTCCCTGGTTGAATATAATATATAATAGAATATAATTCTAAATCTAATAATGTAGGTGACGCCAACAGTGTGCAACGTTATTAGCAGATCCTCGTGACATCACGCCAACATCATGACGTGAGGAGCGGCCTCCGAGCCCCGCGCTCTCTGCTCGTCATGCTAAGGTTTAACATGCCTCCAACATCAGATCCACCGCGAGAACAATGATAAAGTGCCTGACAAATACAATTCACCGTAAGGTTAAATCACTGGCAGCCCTGAGCTTGTTTCTCTGCAACCAGACGTCCCATCCAGGGGTCACGGGAGACGACGACACCCCAAGTGTGTTGCTGGTGTCCAGGCAGCTGCCTGGTTGGAGTCACTGCAGAAAAACCTGCTTCACACACACAGGATGTCGCAAATGACTTGAATCCACAACACCGGCGGAGTTTTTGTCTCAGACATTCACTACTTGGCCAAAAGTATCTGCTCGCTTGCGTTGACTGGAAGATGAACTTCAGTCACATCCATTCTTCATCCAGAAGCTTCAACATGACGTGGCTCCACCTATGCAGCTGGAACACCTTCAGCTTTTCTGGGAAGAATGTCCACCAGCTTCACTAGTGTCTTCATGGGAATGTTGGATCGTTGGTGATGTTGGAGGAGAAGGTCTGGCTCTCAGGCTCCACTCTCATTCATCTCAAAGGTGTTCTATGACGTTGAGGTCAGTCCAGTTCCTTCACAGCAGACTCTGTCCTCCAGGTCTTCATGGATCTTGCTTTGTGCACTGCTGCTCAGTCATGTTGAAGATGGAAGGAGCTCCAAGCTGCTCCCACACAGTTGGGATCGTGGAATGGTCCAACATGTCTTGGTTTGCTGAAGCCACACCAAGCATCAGCAAACGCGCTTCTGGACGGATGCTCTGAAATTCCCATGAAGACGCTGGTGAAGCTGGTGGACATTCTTCCCAGAAGAGCTGAAGCTGTTCCACCTGCAGCAAAGGTGGAGCCTAGTCATATTGAAGCTTCTGGATGAAGAATGGATGTGACTGAAGTTCATCTGTCAGTCGAAGCAGGTGAGCAGATACTTTTGGCCGCATAGTATACTTTTAAAGCCGCCTTCACTTGCGATCTCCAGCAGTTGATCTTCTTCTGCCAGCTTGAGGGTTCCAATTTAGCGGTGCAGGTAAAACACGTGAGCGAGGCAAAGCATCTTGACGTGCGTCCACAGTGAGTCCTAGACAGACGTGGCGGGTGGAGAGAATCCGCTCATTTTCCAAAAGAAAACATCCTTCAGAATCAGATCGTAAATAAAAGGGACAGAATCACCGCACAGGCGTGTTTTTTCAGCTCGAGCGGAGGCTGCGCTGGAAACCCCGGCGGGCGATTCAGGACACGTTTCTGAGAACGATGGCGCTCGGAAAATGTAACGAGATTTTTTCTTGTCTCTTCTCCAAATCGTATAAAATTCCAGCCGTGAACCGCATCATCAAATGAGGTGTATGGAGTGTGTAAACAGAGTTTATGTGCAGCCGGCCCGTTCAGGATGTTTTGATGGATTGCGTCGGTTATAAACTTTGTAAAAAAAGAGCACAATTAAAGGTTCACAGCGTTTCCACGTTGAAAAAGAACAATGGGAAACCTTGAATTTACGTTCCGTCCCGGAAAAACATCAGCTGTGGAAACGCTCCGGGGGCGGCTTGGCCAGATGCAGGACCGCCGGGACGCAGGGGAGAGGCCCCCGTCCGAGGGCGCCGCCGGCCCGGCGGACGCACAATAACGCTGATTTCAAGGAAGCCGCGTATCTGCGGCGGCTTTGTGTCCCCGTCACGATACCATCACGCTCCCGTCTCCCGGCCTGAACAGCTTCCAGAACAAAGACGGCGTCCTGTTTGCAAACGTCGCTCCGCTATCTGCGCTCCCATCTCCCGGACCGTCGGCCGAGGCTCCTCTCAGAGCTTGGGAGACGCGCTCGTCGCTTGTTTTGGGCGAGCCGGTTGCGACGGCGTGCCGGCACTTATCCTGCCGCCATCGGAAACCGCACGGTGCGGCGAGGCCTCGGAAGAGGGCGCGGCGAACGGCTGCGCACAGGCTTTGAGTCTCAGGAGAAGAGACTGGGTAATGGCTGCGTGCGAACCCGGGATACAGAAGCGTCCCAAGGCCGCCTATCAAACCCGTTGTGGACGGTTTTCAGCCGGATGACGTACGGACGCACGGTGGAAAATCCGTGCATCCAGACGGAGGTTTCTGGCACGCTCACAGAGGATGGGGATTGCTCCAGTGTTTCCGTGGGCACGCTGCCGCAGGAATACACCCACCCGGCCGGCGAGCCCCGGCTCCCTGCAATTTGTGGCAGCTCATCCTCCCTTCATCTTGCCATGTAATCCAGGCCCGCGTCGGAACACACTCTCGGGTGTGTGTTTGAGAGCGCTGTGTTTTTGCCCCCTCCTACCTCAAATTAGCCATTATCCTTTTCTAATGTTTGGTTCTGCGATGGCGGCTGTAAACGGCCGGCGTTAATAGTCACGATTGCGCCTCTCGGGCTGCACCGACTTTTGATTTGTGTGACAATGAGGTCCGGGCCACGGGCTCTTCGGGCGTCGGACAGAAATCCCGTACTCTGCGAGCGTTCTTCGGAAGTGACGGCCGAAGGGACGCTCTGATTTATTCGTAATAAATACACCGTGACGGGAGAACAGCGAGTCTGTCAGAGAGATTAACAGCCGGATGAGGCCGGGGAGCGAGCGGCATTCCTTCATACTGTAGCCGCGCTGCGTTTTATGCACCTCGTCTGCAGTAAAATAATCATATAAAACCTAATAAAGCAGGAAAGTGCGAGAACGTCCATTATTTAAGAGACAAATAGGGACCTCCTATGGGGAGAGAAACCAGAGCAGACGCTAACACTCATTATTTCATTGATAAGATTTGCATGCTTAGTGAGACACATTAAAATGAAGGTTAGTCGCAGCAAGACAGAATAGATGTGTGTGAATGAGAGGAACTCGGCTGGAACGCTGAGGCTGCGGGGAGTGGAGATCAAGAAGCTGGAGGAGTTCAAGTATTTAAGATCAACAGTCCAGAGCAGTGGAGAGTGTGGAGAAGAGGAGAAGAAACGGGTTCAATGACGAAAAGACAGGAGATGTGGAGGTTCTCTTTGGGAGTGACCAGGATGGAGAGGATCAGGAAGGAGTCCATCAGAGGGACGGCACATGGTAGATGTTTTGGAGAGAAAGTCAGAGATGGTTGGGTCATGGACAGAGGAGGGAGAGTGAATATATTGGTGGACGGATGCTGGAATTGGAGGTCCAGATGAAGACCAGAGAGAAGATGTATGGAGGTAGTGAGAGAGGATATGAAGAGAGGAGGATCCAGAGAACAGGGTGAGATGGAGAAGGTGGACTGGCTGTGGAGACCCTGAAGGGAGAAGACCAAAGGAGAAGAAGAAGTGAGACACACTAAAGGGCAGCATAAAAGGCTTTTATGTAAAAACAAATCTAATGTTTGATTAAAACATGAGTTTGATTGTCTCTGGGATGAAGTCAGACCTGAGTTTTGGCAGTGGGGGTCGTCTGCTGCCTGCGCTGGGCGGATCCTCCGCGCTTTTTGTTTCCACACCTGCACGTCGACTATTGAACGCACCCCTACATCCCCGCTTTGTTTGGAATTCCACCCTTGGCCTGTTTGGTGTCGCAGGCTTGCGGTTATCTGGAAAACGGCGCATTAAAAGCGGGACAAACGTCTCTCGCACGCAAACATGTCCTGCGGCTCTTCCCTGCACCTCAACTCAGAGGAGAAGTTGGATGGGAAGCGGAAAATGCGAAGCGGAGACGATCATCCCACTATGAAATGAAATCTGCTCCTGTCATGTCAGGCTTTTAGACAACCTGAGGGATAGACATGGGTGTTGGTGCTGGAGGTGCAAGAAGGTGAGCGGCCTTTAAGCCGAGCACCATCGTTCTGTGACTCCTCAAACGTCACCGCAACAAGACGCGACGTTTCCAGACAGCCGAAGAAAGAGAAATACCCTCCCGACACTTCGAAGGACCGTTGACTGACCAGGGCTGGCTGGGCGGGAGGGGAAGGAATGGATGCCACATGCTGCAAACGTCACCTGAAGATACCAGCACAGAGGTGGAACCCAGGCTCTGCGGTGAACTTCCCAGAGGTAAGCTACACCCCTGCGATGCGCCGTCAGCGCCTGAAAACACGCTCCTCACCACGTGTTTCCAGGAATGAGCGCGACATCACAACAAGACAGTGCACAACCACATCCTGCCCACATCCAGAAGACAATGCTGCTGAAGATGAAGGCGTGTGTGCGTGTGTGTGCGTGTGTGCGTGTGTGTGTGTGTGTGTTTGTGAGCTGCAAGAGAGTGATTTCGACCCGTTGCACCTTTTAACACTTATTTACAGGAAGAAAGAACTGTGTTTATGTAACACACACTCCCGTGGCCTGAGAAATAGGAGAGGCTGTTTACTCCCAAAGCCAAAGTCCATTTCTCTCGCCATCACCCGTCTCACACACTGGGGGGGGATTTTTTGCATTGTTTCTTTTGTTATCTTTGGGATTTTGAGCAATGAATCACATGAATTCTTCTGAAAACACAATTGGACAAATGGCGGGATCGTGGAGAAGCCAGTAGATGCCTCCTTTGGATGTGTTTCCACAGGCAGACGTGTCGCATTACCAGTATCTAAGTTGACCGTCATGTACTTGGAGATGTTTACATCAGGAGCTTTTGCACAAAGGTCAAATTGTGTCCACAGTAACTAACTGGTCGAGTCAAAAAAGCGCCTCACTGAAGTTAAGCGCGATGCACGGCGCCCCCAGCTGACAGAATCATGCAAGTGGATGTGCAAGGAGCAACGTCTTTCACAGGAAACACAGTTTACTGGAAAATGCACTTTATATAAGAGTGTCTGTGCAACAACCAGCTCTTAAAATGTGACAAGCAGAGTCTCGCTACCAAATAGGGACATTTTCGTCAAAGCCCCGGGGTCCTTAGCGGCTCGTCCCAGGGCACGTCATAGGCCGTCCACATCCTGAGCGGCAGACATCCTTTCGTCACGGCTCACCTCCGTCCGTCAGCCGTCTCTGCGGGGACACGAGCGTCCAGTCAAAGCGGCTGAAATGTCGTCGGGTCGCGGACACATTCTCCGCGCGCCAACCTTTAGGGATGAACGTCAGGGAGCTGCTGAATATTCAGAAGCGTGACAGCCCTTCTCTCGGCCCATCGCGCAGGAACTCGTGGCCTAATCCGTTGCCGCACTTCCCGCAGCAGACCTGCAACAAAATCCGAAAGTGGAGTGGAAGAGGCGTCTCCGCGGCGGATATCCTGCTCAGTCATGGTCTACCTTGATGGGTCCCCAGGCTTCTGGGTGTTTGGAGACGCTGTCCACGCGGACGGTCTCCGAGAAGGCTGGCCAAGGAGACGAGTGTTGGAACTTGGCGGAGCTAGAAAACAGCTCGTGGCCACATTCAGAACAAACGTAGACGCCTGAGCGGGGAATAAAATTGCCGTGAGGAATGATTACATTTTTGATTAATTGAAAATACAGGACGTATTTCAAGACTTCATGACTGCAGAGCCTCTCCACTTAAAATATTGAGTCTGGCTTTCACGTGGCATTTATTCAAACCAGACCAGACGTTTAGCAACCCTTGGCAGCTTCTGTCCACATTTATTTATGTACGATCTCGTTTCAACTCCATTTTTGCATAGCTTACCTTATCCTCTGCACATTTCTGCTTGTAAATTATGTCCACAGCTCCTGCTTATCATCTGCTGCATTTAATTCACATATCCATGTGTATCATATGCTCATAGCTCACTGACATAGCTAACATGTACATCATGTTCATTTAGTGATGAAATCGACACCTGCTGCTTTTTTCACTTCAAGTTAGATGCTCGGTGCATTTCATTGGACAATGAGTGATGTAATGATAATAAAGTTGAATCTAATCTTTCAAAAAACAATGAAACCTAATAATGGCGATGTGTGTCACTGTGAGGAGGGACGGCGTGACGGTTCTTCTTGGCACTCACCGGGTTTGAAGTGGTCCTTGTATTCTTCTCCGCCAGAGAAGGTGCAGTACGACATCTCGTCCATGACTTGGAATGAGAGGGTTTCTCCTGAGCTTGTTTTTTCCGTGGCGCTCAGACCCGGGCAAAGCTCCGGGCCGTATCAGGTGTCCTTGTGTAACCTCCGGTCACTTGCTCATTTCTTCCACAGGATGCCAGTGTTTACACGCTGAGAGCACGTCGCTATGAAGCCGCCAACCAAACCCTCCCTCTTTAAACATGCATTAACTTCAATTATACATCACATGTCAGAATATATATTGATGGAGAAAGCACATGAAAAGATTATTGAATTCTGTGCTCGCATGACCGCCGGTCCTGACGTATAAATAACTTACCAGTTTAGAGGCTTGGAAAAAAAAATAGATCATGGAAGAGGAGTGACTTTAAATATTTATTTCTGTATATTGATAATTCAGAAAAATAGCATTTGTCGTACAATTTGTCGAGCACATCTATCAGTGCAATTGGAGGTCACTGTTTATAAAAGGGACATTTAAAAAGAGGACGTGACGTTGAACACAGGTTTTGAGAAATCGATGGTGAAAGGAGTGCAGCAGTTGCATAATGAATGAGTGTTCGCTGATTTGATCTGTAAGGCCACTATTCATCAGAACCCCGGTGCTCCCGGACAGGGCTTTTTCCCAGGGGTCGTCATTCACCGTCCAAACTCAACAGCTCAGAGAAACTCCAGTCCTGCAGTATTTACCTCGAGCAGCTCATTCTACTGTCCATCCACCTTATCTGTGGGGAGAACGCAGAGACAGGAAGACGTGCAGCGTTTTTCTTCACTCGTTTGCAGGAGTAAACAAATGAACACATACTCTTTAGAGAACATAACTAGAAAAGCCTCATTCAACGTCTTAAGAGAAAAACTTTAGGAATTTTTATGAAATCAATTGAATAACATAAAAAAATTGGTGCAACTTGCTGCACTGCAAATGATCTCAACGCACGGCTGTACCTTTAGGGACGAACTTCAATGAGCTGCTGAATATTCAAAAGCGAGACATGCCTCTGGATGGTCCGTCATTGACAAACTCGTGGCCCAGGCCATTTCCACACTTCCCACACCTCACCTGAAATAAGCACAAGTTTGAGAGTGACAAACACATACAGGGGTGGCCGGCGTTCTTCACGGATTCCATCGGCTTCCTGCAAAATAAAATGTCTGGGATTAGTGACGTGCATTTCCTTTCCCTCTTGCAGCACCTTGAACGCCCCGGGCCTCTCCTGATGTTTTGACACGCTGTCCTGTCGGATGGTCTCCGTGAAAGCAGGCCAGGGAGATGAATGCTCATACTTGGAGGTGCTGGAGAAGAGCTGGTGATCACATTTGGCGCATGCGTAGATCCCTGGAAGAGGTGGAGGCGAGATGATCCTGTGAGGTACTTCACCAGGAAGTTATCTCAGGATAAATAGCATAACTTACAAACTTTACAGACAACAACAACTGTTGGCAATCACTTATCACTGCTATATGTTGTCGTTTTTGAACAATACAGTGACAGTTTAATTGACCGGGACAATGCTAGTTACATGAGTGACTTATAAACTGAGCTTTAGACTTCATGTGTTTTGTATCGATTGTTGCGTAACACGCAAACACATTACAAAACGGTACGGTTTTCAGAAATGTCGGTCAAGGTTAATATTCATAGTTAGAAACAGATAAATCTCAGAAAAAGAGACGACATTTGTCAAATCGTCCACAGGGGGATGTATAAGCACTGGTTTGCTAACCGCGACTTGCTAAATTAGTCATCGTTAACTTCTTGCTAGGCTAAACAGTAGCATAACAACAAACATAATTCTAAAATGGTGCTTTTTTTAAGTCAGGGGTGACTGCACCTGGTTTGAAATGCTCTTTGAAGACCTCTCCACCGAAGAAGGAACAAAAAGACATTTTCCTCTTCTTTAATTGGGCTTCGCGGCGTCGAAGTGAGTTCAGAATTGATGCGATATGTTCCAAAGGTAAACAACAACACTTCCTGTTTAAGACGTTGAATTTCAAAGTAAAAGCACGCACAAAAATTGTCGCTCTTTTTTAGACGCCGACTTCTTCCGACGTAGGCAAAAATCCTTTTATTGTGAAAATATCAAGCTGGAAGTGAGCCGATTATTTGCTGCATCGTGAAGGTTGCAGGGAAGTGATTTAATTATGCAACTTTTATTACAGGAAGCAGTTATTACGTTCATTTGGTGCCGTGAAATCTAATGTTTTAGTGATTTAAAGGCATTCATGACATTTGAATTATTGTTCCCGTGTTTTTTTTTTTCTTGCACTCAGACTCGCCCAGCAACACTCACAGTGTCTGCAGGGGTTTGCAGGTGTCAGCTCAGCTTAGATTAGCTGGGTATGTTTGGTTGCTCTGAGGATACTTCT
The DNA here is from genome assembly GCA_901007705.1 of Fistularia tabacaria. NCBI lineage: Eukaryota > Metazoa > Chordata > Actinopteri > Syngnathiformes > Fistulariidae > Fistularia > Fistularia tabacaria. Next base: position 28,294 of record CAAKHD010000963.1, on the reverse strand, counting down.
CTTCAGCTTATTGTTAAAATGTTATGTTTTCCCCTCCGTATCGTGTGGATATGATAGTTATTCAGTGTCAGGCAACACTGTAAGTGACACAGCGGACACTCGCTGCAACATATTAACTGAAGATAAAAAGCCAAATTTTGGGATGTTTTTATGTGTCCATTACACCTGCGTCTTCTTTTTTCTGGAAGCTGCTGTTTCCTGACCTGCAGCACGGCACAATGTTAGGAGGAGTATGAAGCCCACCATAAATCTGTAAGCTGCAGCCTTGCCTGTCGTTCAACCTCAATAACTGGCTCACCATCTTTAAAAAGCTGTTGGGATTAAACTTTTTGTAAAGGCACAATGAAAGAATTAAGGGTGCCGCTGGGCTTTGGTGGCAGAAGGGACCATAACAACATATGAAAGACTATAATTCACATCATTTTTTCCAGACTGCTGCTATACATCCCATGCAAACCCGAGCAGTTCTTCCTTCCAAGCACAGCCACACCACCGCCTATCCTGCCTGCTTTGTTAGCCTTCAGTACAAGCAGTTCCAGCTACTGGAACCGGAGCCGCTGCAAAGTAGGCCTTCGGTGTATTTTAGATATAACCATGGATTTTGTCCAGGGTGAGAAATTCTAGCTGACTGGAGTCGAACTACGCTGATCTAGAGTTATTTTCAAAGTAAAAGTCAACCCCCCCCCATGACTCCCAGGGGTTTGAAGTTACTGATGAGAATAGAAGAAGAAGAAGATCATTTAAAAGAGGGACTCGGACGCTGGCACGTTGGGTTGCATTGCGTGTTTCTGCTGCCCCCTAGTGGCCGTAAAGCGAACGACGGTCAAACGCAAGCAATAGTTATCAGCTGTGTAAGGACAACAAACCGGTGTGGCAGTTTTCTTCTTCTTCTCCTTCTTCATCCTCAGCTTCTTCGCCTGGATTGATGAGATCACCCGAGCATTCTCTCTTTGTCTGTTGTCATACCACTGGAATTGCTTTTACACCTTTTACGTGCAGGATAGCTGGCAGTAAATGTCATCACCTCCTGGATGTGAAGGAAATCATGCCAGTGAATGTTTGAGGAGGTTTTCACTGCCCGGCTTTCTGTGGGTGTGTTTTACTTGCATTCCCAAATGGAGGCAAACTTTCCTCCAGGATGATTTCTGGTGGGTATATAAGCAAATAACTCTTTAAATGGCGACTACATTAGATGGGGAAATAAGCAAAGGCGAGTGGGAGTCTTAACGTTTCCTGCACGTAGGATGTTTGGGGAAGAGAGGGAGCGAGAGGGAGGGCAGCGGTGCTTTCAGAGTCTGATCTGACTGTTCCAGGTCGTGTCATTACATAAGTCTTCACCCAGGGCCGTCCCGCGGGGGGCCGGGCCGGGGCTCAGTCCGTGTTTTGACGTCGGTCGCAGTGCAGGGAGGATGAGTGGCTCCGTCAACCGCCGGCCTCCGAAGTCTAATCTGGATTAGTTTGGTCCAGCCTGCAGCCCGGAGTCCAGTAATCACATTAGTCTGCGGAGGAGGGGGGGGGGGGGACCGGGAGCAGCGCCAAACCGGGGCGACGCCGCCGCCGCCGCTGTTGCTGCTGCGGCCCCACCGGGCGCCGGGGCGGGAGGATGGGG
>CAAKHD010000963.1:3669-18185 GCA_901007705.1 Fistularia tabacaria | reverse complement strand
CACACACACACCTTCAGCGCCGCCCTATTTCTGTGGCGGAAGCCGCGATGCATCTCTGCTCGTCTCATTGACGTTCACGCTGTCGTAGAATTCTTCTGAGATCTTTGTTCAGACAGCGTTCGTTCCAGAAGACGGTTGGGTTTCCGAGGAAGCGGCGGCCGGATCCGGATACCTGATGCTGAACTCTAAGGGAATGCAGCAGGTTTTAGATTTGAAATCAGCCTACAAGCCTCTGGTTTCCTCCTCCAGCCGTGAGGCAGAATCAGAGTGGCTGGTTTAGACGATGGTCGCTCGGATTCCGGAGGTTTTAAAGCTTGCATGTCGTCAGGACTGATAAAACGTGTTCCTCTTTACATGTAACGTGTTAGCATGTTCCTCTCTGAATCCCTCAGCTCCCGTACTTCATGAACGAGCTGACCCTGGCCGATCTGGACATGGGCACCTGCCTCCCTCAGGTCCTCAGCACCTCCAGGCCCACGCTGGACCACAGAGGTATCCTTAGCCCTGGACTCTTTCTTTCTGCGCCCTCACGACTGCGATCGTGTTTATTTTCTTACAAAGTTTGCACCCCAACCCCCGCCTCCGACGCCCCCATGATCTCGATTACCTCCTGTCTCGGCGATCGGCAATCCTCTTAGTCTCCGCTAAGCCAACCAACAGTGGCGTCCTGCTTCTGTTCTGTCTCGTCTGCAACTCCCAGCAGATCAAGAAGAAAAGTCGTCCGGACTCGCGGAAGAAAGAAGGGCTGTTTGACTTGCATTAACCCCCCCCCGCCCTCCGCTCCTCACCCCCAGGCCTGTGGCTGGAGCTGGAGCTGATGTACACCGGCTGTCTCCTCATGACCCTGGAGACCAAGATGAATCTGTGCAAACTGGGTAAAGAGGAAAAGGCGGACGCCGGCAGCGTCCAGGAGGCCCGAGCCAGGTACCGAGCCGTCTCAGCTTCCTCGGCGGACGCGGCGCCGACGAGCGAGCGGGTTGGCGGATACGTTTTTTCCTCTTCCAGCTCGAAACCCCGGATGTGCACGCTGGCCGACAGCGACGAGGAGTCGTCCAGCGCGGGCTCGTCGGACGAAGAAGAAGCCCCGCCGTGTGAGCCGCAGGGGTCTGCCGGAGAGAAGGTTGCAGGGGCGGCGCCCGACGCGTACGTGCAGCCGAGGGAAGCCGCTGAAAGTGAAAAGACGCCGGTGGTTGACGGGGGGTTTTGTTTTCCGCAGACACGGCGGCGGCGGCAGCACCAGCAGGAAGATCCTGAGATTTGTGGACAAGATCGCAAAGTCCAAATACTTTCAGAAGGCGACGGAGAACGAGTACATCAAGAAGAAGATAGCCGAGGTGTCCAACATGCCCCTGATGCTCAGCGTGGAGGTGCTGGAGCTCTCCGGGACCCTGGCCGTCAACATCCCCCCGCCCCCCACCGACAGGATATGGTACCCGGTTCGCCCTCCCCGTCATGTCAGCTTGAAGACGAACGTCTCCGACAGCTCTTTCCTGTCGCCCAGGTACAGCTTCCAGGTGCCTCCCAGGTTGGACCTTCACGTGCGCCCCATGCTCGGCGAGAGGGAGGTCACCTTCATTCATGTCACCGAGTGGATCGAGAGGAAGCTGCAGTGCGAGTTCCAGGTGAGACGACCCCTGCCTGCCTGCCGGCAGCTCGACGTCGCGGCGCTTCTTCTCCGAACTCCGAGTGATCCCGCCGCCCTTTGCTCCACAGAAGGTGCTCGTCATGCCCAACATGGATGACATCTATCTGCCGCTGATGACGCCCGGCGTGGACAACCAACCCGCGTCCCATCAGTCCTCCGTCCGGTCCACGTCCCACCAGTCCTCGCTGGAATCCCAGGAGTATTTGTCGGAGTGACGTCTGCCGTCCGAGCTGCCGAGTCGGTCCTCACCTGAGGGTCTGCCGAGGGCCGACGGGACGCAGCGGCGGCGGCCACGCCGTGACAATTGCGCCCCCTACTGTTCAGAGAAGCTCGCTGCGGCTCAGGAAGAGCTGCGGAAATAACTTGCTCGGAAAAAGGCGTCACTTGACGAATGATCTGTCGATGTTTCAGTTCACCGGACCCGCGCAGAGCAAAACACACCGTGATACGAGTTCTGTTGAGCCCTTCAAAATGCATGTTCCTGAACAGCGTTCATGGATTCACCGCTCAGACCTGTCAATACACCTTCAGACGCGTGTTTGAAATCCTGCTTTATTGTCCTGTGTTAGCGCAACCCGCTTCGCTCCGGGCCTCCTCGGCCGGGGGTTCGGGACCAGGCTTCAGGGCGTCCCTCTTCCGCGGGCCCTGTCGGCACAAACCGGAGGGACGTCAGGGGTTTTGTGTCAAACGCGGCAAACGCAGCGCTGCGCTGAGAATGCTACGCTCACCATGAACGCCCTCTTCTCCTGGGCGGACTGGAAGCGGCCGTGACCAAACTTGGAGGTGGTGTCGATGAATTTGAGTTCGACGGTTTCCAACGACTTGCGAGACGTGTGCACGAGCAGAGACTGCGGGGCGGGAAAAAAAAAAAACCACAGAGTCCGGAGATTTCACGCCGATCTCAAAGCCCGCAAGCCGGCGGGCGGGTTTCTCACCGGCGGAACGCACCTTTCTGAGGGTGAGCACGCGTTTCTTAGCGCCGACCACGCAGCCTTTCACCATCACAAAGTCATTGTTCACCTCGCCGTAGTGCGGGAACCCTCCCTGGAGAAAGGAGGAAGATGAACGGCCGTCGATGGAGGATCAGACGGGAGGTCACGCGAGGGAGAAGCGAGAGAGCGGTCAGGTGCAGATTAGCAGAAGATACGTCCTACCAATGGGAGCAACCTTAGTCCCGTCCAGCCGGGCTCTTAGGAACAGCGAACGTGAACGTGCCGCGTTCACAAGGCTCACGTCACTCCTGACGGAAAACACCTTCGATATCATTTCAGCGGGTTTACGAGGGACGAACTCCCAGATGCATTGATACCATGGGCGTGATGGTCTTCTGGGTGATGTCGTAGTTGGTGGAGGCGTTGTTCCTGATGATCTTCCCGTCCTGGATATGGACACCCTGACCAATTCTGTAGATCTGCCAGAGAAGTTAGGTTAGCAACCAGATGGGTCAGTCATACCTCTCGAACCCGGCTGAGATAGGAGGCTCGGGAGCAATGAGCAAGCCGGCGGACCTTCTTGTTGATCTCGGTGCGGTGCTGGTAGCCCTTCTGACCTGCTCGAGCTATGGTGAAGCCCACGCGTGCGGGATGCCAGGCTCCGATGCAGGCCACCTTCCGCAGGCCCTTGTGGGTCTTCCTGGGGAGCTTCTTGGCGTGCCAGCGGCTGGTCACACCTTTCGGCACACACGGAAAGTAAAGCTGAAGCTCGGGATTCGGACCGGTGTGTCCGGAGGACGCGAATTGCCACGACGGGCCGGTCGTTTCCGACCTTTGAAGCCGTGACCCTTGGAGACGCCGATGACGTCGATCATCTCGTCCTGGTAGAAGACTGCGGAGACGGGCACGGTCCGCTCCAGACGCTCCTTGGCCCAGTCCACCTTGTCCGAGACGCTTCCCCCGTTCAGCTGCACCTCCATGACGTGGGCTTTCTTCTGCCTCATCGGCAGCAGCCTCATCTGCGAAGGTGACGCATTCACGGTCCTTCATCCACAAACAAACTGGCTGATTAGCGCTCTGGACAGCCACCACCCTGCTGAGCATTCGTTGCCCTGATTATCCGTATTACCTCCGCTGAAGCTGCACCTCCACATCCAGACACTCAGCTTAGCAGCACTATTAAGAGGAACCTTGGCAGATTATTATGTTCCTCCCTGCCAACATAAAGGTTTCCTCCTGGCATCCTCCGGCCGGGAGGGCCGCCTTCTGACCAGAAAATTATTTTTAAACTGCCATTCGAAACGACACCCCCCTTTTCCCCCCCGGCCCTCGCAGAGTTGTGTCTTTCCAGTGCCCGCGGTCAGGTGGTCAACCGACACCTTTGGCCTTCTGTCGCGGTGGACTCGGGAGGTGGAGATGAGCGGCGTTGTGGCCGACAATCGTCAGAGCAGCCGGTGTAAATGTCAGTCTGAGTCTGGAGGCCGGGTTGCGCTTGAAGCACTGAGCTGACGGTCGCAGTGTCGTGTTCAGAGATGTGGAGATGCAACGACCCACCTGGGAGTGAACGATAACCCTGACGACCGAACAGTACTTCTTCACCAGGAGGAAATCCTTCTCCAGCTGCTTTTTTCCCGCCTCGTCCTGCCACTTCTTAGCGTACTTGGTGAAGGCCTTCTTCTTGCTCTTCTGCCTGAAGCGCAGAAAGTTCAAATAAGGGGTTAGCGACTCGAAGGCGACGTAAAAAGTTCAACCCAAACGCACCAGTGTTTGTAAAATCTCCGCCTGCATTCGTCGCTGAGATGCTCGGCGAAGATGGTCTTAAAGGAACGCAACCCACGGACGGTCCGGATGTATCCGACGACCCCGACCACCACCAGCGGAGGCGTCTCGATGACGGTAACGGCCTCCACTTCCTCTCGCTTTGATTGCTCTGCAGGGCGAACGGTAAAAAATAACAAAAATAGATCAGGCATCTGATGCAGAAGACGTCAGTAGGTTCACAGCTCTGCTCTTCGGAGGCGAGTCCTTCTTCCAGCTGCTCCATCAGGCACGTGATAAACATCTCCTCAAGCATCCGGTGACGCATCCCCACGGCGGGCCGCCGCTGTACGTACTGAGCCCGGTGCGGTGAAGCTCCCGGAGGACGTGCGTCATGCCGGCCTTGTAGCCCAGGAAGGCGGTGAGGTGCACGGGTGCGCCGGCGTCGTCTTTGGGCCACGTGCGAACTTTCCCCCGGTGCTTCTTGCTACGCCGACGTGGCAAGAAGCCCATGTGACCGTGGCGGGGGGCGTGGAACTTCCGATGGGACTGAGAGGAGGTGACGCACAGGAGATACATGTTCAGCGGCATGCAGATGCTTCACCTGAGGAAAGCCCTGGTCCGCGAGCGAGGACCTCCCGGTTCCAGTCGTCCGAACCTCTCGCCTCACGCTTTAACAATTCGCTGTGACTTCAGTGCATTTTTTTTTTTTTTTTTACAAAAACTGCAAAGGGCCTTGTTGTTTTCATTCACACGCCGGCCTTGCGGACTTAAATTAGCGTCACTGAGATTTGAAAAAGGTTTCACGTACAAGAGCACGGGCCTCGGGGGGGATAAGACTCAACTAAACGAATGCAACTTAACCATACATTGATAGATGTATCGATCCCATAAGTACAGGAGACACGATTTAAGTGGAATTAGATTCGAGAATCCAAGATCATGGATCGTTATTTTGGCTTTTAATCTCCAGAAGAACTCCCCGACTGTTTATATTCCTCGCTACTGCTTGTCTCTTCTATGCTTGCCTAAGGCAACACAGAAATCCACTCCGACTCGCACGGATCAGAATTCAGAGGATGGCATTTTTTTTTCCCCTCGCCCTCCTCGAGGGGGGACCCTTTTCCGAAAGCTCCATGTATGATCACACATCACCACGGCCAGATAAAGCCAACATGCTGGCATGCAGAGGACGGATGAAACACCACCCGGCAGAAGATAAGAACCAAAAGCCGACGAGCACTGACCATGTCTGCACACCCCGACCAGGCGCGGGAAAGAGACGAGGCTGATGTTGGACTCGTACTCGAAGTGACACACGGCGCGAGGCTCTAATTTGGTGTTTGGCCGGCCGAGAAGCCGTATTCTCTTACAAACAAGGAAATCTTGGCCGGACAGGAGGAGGTGGGAGGAGCGAGGGTCTGAGGTGGAGGGCAGCCCAGCGGACAGGAACCATGCAGCCATGAAAGGAAAGACCTAAAAGACTGTTATATGTCATGAAACATCTTGGAAGTATCGAGTATGCACGCGGCCTCCTCGGCCGTGGGGGTCATGGGAGAACACAAGAAATAGAAGGAAATCTGAGGTCACACATAGCTGTGCTTTTCAGTCCAACGCGCTGAAAAGCAATCAGACATTGTATGTTTGTATGTTGCTTTTCCTGCAGTATCAGCCTTTTAAATCCCCGGGAACACCAGAGGGTCAGGGGATCCTCACACAGTTGTGACAAGTATATTTGACCCCCCTCCACCAATTCTAATTAGACAACATACCCTGGATATTTCTTTCGGTCATATTTATGTGTATCCACGATCCTTTGGACGTTTGCAGTCTTTGTTTAGCGACACACACACACACATTTGAGTTAATTACATTTTTGAAACTTTAAATGGCCTCAACCACAACAGTGACAGATTCCTCAGACTGGGCTCTGCATCACCACCCTCTGCACTCCCAGGCGGGCAACAGCTCCCGCTGTCACCTGATCCCTCGAACCTGATCCCCTCGAGATTTTAAAATTGCATATCGAACATCAATAAGCTCGATTCATATTCGACATTTAATGCAGCGACAATTTTAGGTCATCAGAGTACAACAACGTCGTCGAGATTAGACCTCCATTTTGCTTTTACAGTGTGATACGCACAGGAAATGGAAATCGGATTGTTTCACGAACCGAGGGTTGATTTATTGGTTTATTGATTTCATCTTTTATTCGTTACTTTGCAAAATGTAACGCGTAAACTCGTACTACGTCCTCCATACGGTAGGGGGCGGACTTCGGATTGATCATGTCAGCGCGCCGTAATTCAACGAAGAAGAATGAGTGCTCTGCGCATGCGTACGCCCGAAAGGAGACCTGTCGAGGTCGAATCTTCGGATCTCTCCGGCGCAGCGCTGAAACTAGGCGAAAATGCCTTCAGACTTCGACAAAGAAGCGTACCCGGAGGCCCCGCGGCAGACTCCGGCCGTGGACAAGCAGACGGCGCTGCCGAATCCAGCCCTGATTCTGTCCAAGCTCTTTTATTACACCGTGGACCTTCCGGTGACCACCTTCAGAGGTAAAGGGGGCATGCTAACCGGCTAGCACAACAACACGCCTGCAAGGAGCCCACAGGGTTAGAAAGCATCTGGGCTCCTTTCATTCCCCCCGCATCATCACACCGTCTCACCTTCAGGCCTGGTGGCTGTAATAGCAGCAGTCTGTGCTATTTCACATCGCTTTTGGAGGAGTCTTACACTCGCCGAGGCCCTTGACACGGATTTTGATACCTAGCTCGCTAGCTAGATACATACTTGCAGGCCGACAGATGAGGTTAGACAGGAATTTCCACGGACTATGATGTTTGCAGATGACATTGTGAGCTGTACTAAGGGTAGGTGGTTGGTGGAGGAACATCCAGAGGGGTTTGCCCTGGAAAGAGGAAGAATGAAGGTTGGTCGCCGCATGACAGAATACATTGTGTGTGAACGAGGGGGACCCGAGTGGAGCCATGGGGCTCCAGGGAGTGGAGATGAAGAAGGCGGGGGACTTTAAGCACTCCAGAGCAATGGAGAGTGTGGAAAAGCAGGTTGCCAGAATGAAAGGAGAGGTGGAGGAGAGAGCGGCAAGACCAGTGATGCTGCGAGGTTTGGAGACAGTGGCATTGAAAGAAAAGACAGGAAGCAGAGATGAAGATGTGGAGATTTCTCTTTGGGACTGACGAGGATAGAGAGGATGAGGAAGGGGTCCTTCTGAAGGACAGCAACATAGTGAATATATTGGTAGAGAAAACCGAGGGGAAGATTTATGGATGTAAAGAGGACAGGAAGCTGTTTGGTGTGAGAAGAGAGGATACAGAGAATCAGGTTAGATTGAGGAGGTGGATTCCCTGTGGCGACCCCAGAAGGTAGCAGCCCGGAGGAGGAGAAGAAGGCGACTGCAGAGAGATCAGATAGGTTGATGGAAGGGCTCACTGATTTTGTCAAATATATGCATACGAATATCAGTCTGAAATGTGGTGCAGCAGTCGGAGTGCAGTACTTCCGTAATCGTGTGAATCGTCATCTCCACTGACATTCAGCACCAACAGCGATGGATTTAAGAGCTTCACGATTTTGACTGTGTCTCTCCGCCTCTTAGACACTGTTGACAGCATCCGGAGCAGGAACAGGTCCGTGTACTACCATCAGAAGTTCCGCCGTGTTCCTGACCTGACCGAGTGCCAAGAGGGAGACTATGTCTGCTACTATGAGGCGGAGATGCAGTGGAGGAGGGACTTGTAAGTCTGCCACGATCTGCAAACACTTTAAACTCCAGTTCAATGACGCTGTGCCCTCATATAATATACTGCATTTAATTCAGCACAAACTATGGATTGTGATCAGTTCTATGCATTATTTCACGTGATACCCATAAAACTCCAGTGTCTGAATTGTATCGACAAAAAACAACACATTTCACAAATTGTAACATAAGCTTAGTCATCTGTCTGTATGGTGGAAAAGTCTTAGATGGTGTGAGAGGGGTTTACAGGAGAGGCTCAGCAGTCCAGACACTATATTTTAACTGTTTTGATTGTTTTATTCCGGTTAATGTGACGCAGACCATATGTTAATATGGTAACTGAAAGCTCAGTTAGCTTTTAATAAATATGCAGAATTTAGTTGGAATGCACGTGTCGCGCTGGTTCTCCCTTTGTTTGAGTGTATTAATGAATGCTAGGACAGACAGCTCCATGCGGACACTGGACGTATACCTGGCTAACCTGTCAATCACGGGGCCACATCCAACCATTTGCACCTACCAACAATTCATAGTCCTTCAGGAGCCTGCTGTGGGAGGAGAAAATCATCTCCCTCAGCAGTGAGCGCGAGAGCCAAATGGTGTTCTGTGGTCATTCATCAGTAAGGTGGACCAGGAGATTGTCAAGGTGATCCAGGAGCGCATGAGGGCCTGCCAGCAGAGAGAGGGATCCAGCTTCCAGCAGAACTGCTCCAAAGAAATCGAGCAGTTCAACGAGGTGACGAAGAACTTCCAGTCCCGCTGTAAGTACTCAAATGTGCATCTACACTTCTACAATCTTTTGCCTTTGTTTTGATAAATTTGCCTTTGGTTTCATCTCAATCCTTGACCTGACTTTGCAGATGGAGACCTGGGGGCGTATGCCAGCGGCAGGAGGTGTCTAATGAAGCAGAAGGAAAGGATGATAGCAGCTCAGACCCAAACTGCCTAACACCTCAATCCAGTAGTCAGTGTAATAATTGTTAAATAAAAGTGTTTAAATTGGATTTGTTCACTTTGGTCTAATTGCACACATCTTTGCGATCTGTCCTCTGAACTATTCTGTTGGGGGTCCGGCCTTAAGGCCTTACAGCCAACTGGAATTCTGTATTTACAGGAATTCCCTTGCAGCTGAGATTCTAAATCATACGTCAGTCAGCAAACCAGCTCGACCACTGAATTCAGAGCCAACAGCCGGGCAATTAACTCCACATTCAAAGAGTCTTTTTCCAGAATGTTTATTTAAAGCATTCCATTGTACAAAAAGCTTAGGAGGAAGCTGCCTGGACTGCCTGGCCGCGCTGCACAGACACCCTGGTGTGGGTCTTCGCCAGATGGTCAGTGAACTCCTGCAAAACAAAAGCTCCCGTTACAAATCAACCTCACGGGCTTCTTTTCTATTCTTCGTCATCTATATTCTGTACAAACTGACCTGATAGGGGGACTTAGTGAAGACAGTCTCCTTCCAGAGGTCAGGGGTCAGGTAGCTGTAGGTCTTGGAGATGGCATCAAACGTAGCCTTGGCTGTGGAGGGCGAGTTAAGGGAGATGTTAACGGTGTTCAGTTATGAAGTCACTGTAGGGATTAATGTCGAGCACAGAAAAGGGAACAGAAGAGACCACAGGAGAGTCTTTCTGCCGTGCATAACAGTACTCGTTTCTTTCTCTCCTGTTAACGACAACCGCACCACATGACAGGTGAAGCTGGGCAGAGCAAGGAGAAAAGTAAGTCCTGATTTAACGAGGACCATCTCACCAAAGTTGCCAAGGGTGGCAGTGCAGCCCCTCGCGGAGGTGTAGCAGTCGTCGATACCGGCCATCATGAGCAGCTTCTTGGGCACGGGAGCAGAGACGATGCCGGTACCGCGGGGAGCGGGGATGAGACGCACCAGGACGGAGCCACAGCGGCCCGTCACCTTGCAGGGCACGGTGTGGGGCTTGCCGATCTTGTTACCCCAATAACCTCTCCTGACCGGGACGATGGACAGCTTGGCCAGGATGATGGCTCCGCGGATAGCAGTGGCCACCTCTTTGGAGCACTTCACACCCAGACCCACATGGCCGTTGTAGTCGCCGATGGCAACAAAGGCCTGTCGAGAACATCAAAATAAGACTGTTGTCATAAGTGAAAAAGCTGAGCGGCGAAGCATCTTCCTTCAGACTCCTGGGTGCTCACCTTGAACCTGGTGCGCTGACCAGCCCTGGTCTGCTTCTGGACAGGCATGATCTTGAGCACCTCATCTTTCAGACCAGAACCCAGGAAGAAGTCAATGATTTCAGACTCCTGTGGGAACACAAGAAAGGAGGTCACGGCTCATGTCGGGAGACAAAACACTTCAATTTTAGCTCTTTGAGTTGATGTCACTATTTCATATAAACATATAAACATCATAGCTGAGACTTGGAGTATTTAAGTGTTTATGGTCATATGTGCAGTCTGGAAAGTGAAAATCCTATGTTGCTGCCTGAAGTGAGGCCAGATAGTAAGCCAAAATAAAAAGAAGCATATTCCTGCATGTAGACATAAACTGCACCATTGCGTGTTAACAGTATAAACAGCAAGTCAACTAAGAACAAATTAATTTTCCATCTGTGCACGCAGTCATCGCACTGAATTCCACACAGCCCTGAGCACTAAACCCCTACATAGTGCGCTGCAATAAACCCACTTTTTTCTTCCTACATATTTATCCATCTATTCTACGACATTATAATTATATTTTTTCCATCAATGTTTTTTCTGTCTTCTATCATTAACCCAGAGATGCTGCTATTGTTGTGTCCTGCCCTTTACGGTTGTTTGAAGTCTTTTCCGGACACTGAACCGTTAAATCTTCTCCCTCTAGATTTGATTGCACTCGAAAAGGTGTTGCATCTTCAGGCTGCAGACTCACCTTGATGGGCAGAGAGTACAGGTAGATCTCCTCCAGGGACTTGATCTTCATGTCTTTTACCAGGCGGCCCAGCTTGGTGACGGGCACCCACTGCCACGGAAGAACGGACACACAGACCATGCTTATTCTCTCCTCTTGCGTGAAAAAACGGCTCTACGGGATTTTTCTTTTTTTAGCTATTGGAGCCCCAAACGAACCTCCTTGTCCTCGGCCTTGCCTCCCCGGGCACCGCGGCCCCTGCCACGGCCTCTCCCGCGTCCACGACCGCGGCCACGGGCTCCGAAGCCTCCACGGAAACCTCCTCTACCACCGGCGTCGTCCGCCATTTGCTACGGTGAAAAAAAATAGTATTATCAAACAGTAGTAACACAGAAAAATCAGCTAGCTTAGCAGCTAACGGCTCCCGCCGGTGTAAACTCGGGTATCGCCGCCATGATGGGGACGGAGGTTCGCGCTCTCAGGTTGTTTTCTCCAATTCTACACGATTTTGGTCACAAATCACATCCATTTCTAAATATCCACGTTCTTTCTTAATCTCACGGAAGAATCAGATCGTATTCGGCGGCGGATGCCTGAGATTAAACTGGATTTTAATCCCATTGTTCAGTTCGCGTACTGACTTACGTGATCGTTATTACAGGAAGAAGGCCTGACGCGAGGCTCCGCCGGTATTTATACGCGTCAACCATCGCGATATTTCGGTAGACGTCGCTCGCGGTGTGCTGCCTCTAGTGGACACATCTGTAATTACATCCACTGATGCTTGTAAATGTCTTATTGCACTGCCATCATTGTTCATATCTAGAATAATGTTTATTACCGTTGTCTATTTAAAAATCCACACCCAATGCACCGCGGAGAGCAAAAGAGGAATTTTACACGGTGCATGTGACAATAAACGGTTTGAATCTTTTGTTTCTAACAGCTACCTTTGGTAGAAATACCACTGTGATACACCGAAAGAGCAATTCTGAGCCTGTTTAAACACTCGCGGTGGGTTTTCTTTTTCCTTTCCGTCCTTATCAATGTGAGAAAACCATGGACAATTTGGTTGCATCAACTCCAGTGTGTTAATCCTTCAATTATTCCTCACCGAATTTTATACATCTTATATTTTCTTGTGTAATTTCGCTTCGAGGTTTGTTCATAACCAAGTTAATACATTTGAGAATCACTTATTTTTTGATGACTGTGAAATTCTGCAATGAGACTATTGCGAGTCAGCCAGTCTGCAGTCTGAGGGGATAATTGCCGATACTTTGTTTGCACCCAGCAAAGATAAATACCAGTGCTCCCATAATGTTCCAGAAATCATTTTAAAAAAGTTTTATTGACAAAAAGTATCAGTGAAATAGCAAAAAGTGTTACAAAGTCATTCGGTTTAATGATCTATCCAAACACACAACACCAGAGAAAGGAACACATGCAGAGATAATGCACAGCAGAAAGTGGGTATTCTCTCAGCAGCTGCTGTTGTTGTTACTTTGTGTCCCAGAGGAGCCCCCGCTGCTCTCTCCCATGTCCTCCTCTTCCACCTCGTGCAGGTCGTCCATCACCTCCAAGCTCTCACAGATGAGACCTATCTGCCTCTTCATATGCGCCATCGTGCTCTGCATCCTCCTCATCTTCCTCTGCAGCGCCGTGGCGATGGCCCTGTGGTTCCTCTGCCGGGCCTCGTACTCCTGCCTGAGCTGCTTGTAGCAGTTGTGCTGGGCCTGGTTGCGATGGGAGAGTATTGTACCGCAGCCCATGTGGCAGGGCTGCCGCCAGTGTTCACAGTGGCGCGTGTGGGTGTCGAGATCCCTGCGGAGGAGCTGCGCGCGGCAGCCCTGGTACGGGCACGGGATGAGCTCGTACAAGCAGCTCATGCTGTGGCAGTACTGCTCCGAGAGGGGGAAGGTGTCGTTACATCCCCGGATCTCATTCTTGCACTGCGAGAGAACGACGCAGTCACAAAACAGGGGCTGAAAGCAGTCAGCTACTCACGTTATCAGTGGCAGGCACATGAGATGACCTGAGGTGAGGCCACTGCGAGAAGAACCAGTTCGACTGAACAGAAGACAGACTTATGACATCTAAATATGGCAACAATTGAACTAATTTTCTTTGATGAGCGTAACTCATGGCAGAACCTTCTCTGTATCAAACACTGGTTCTGCTTCAAAATCACACATGTAGGATTTAAAATCATTCAATGCATTTGTAAATATTGAACATTTTACTTTCAGTCGACAGAAAAGGGCAAAAGCTGGTGAACCTCTCGTGGAGATCATGGAACCACAGGTCATATTGACTCAGAGCAGACTTACAGTAGTCGTTCTGATATAATCAGTAAAAATGGTATCACTTGAGGATGCTGATAAAAGATGTGAAACATAACATGTCAAAACAACAATTCACCCGTCGCCTTATTCCTACCTTGATTTTCATGCGCCCGATGGACTTGCTCAGTTTGAACATCACAAAGATCAAGCTTGGGTTGACGGGCTTCCTGCAGCAGGGGCAGGTCTCCTGCCTGCGGATGACAAAATACTCCAATCCGTCTCGTCCGTGACATATTGCGGTTTCCCATATTGTTATCTAGCGCCGTCCCCATGAGTACCTCTTCAGCCACTGCAAGATGCATTTCTTGCAGAAGATGTGGTGGCACGCAGCTCTCACTGGACACCTGAGGACGCCTTGGCATATGGTGCAGATCAGATCATAGTCTGGTGTATCCACAAACAGCTCTACATCATAGCCTCCACTCTGTGAGGACACCTCTGGGTCTGCCTGGAAGGATGTTTCAGGGCCAGAGTTGGTAGATTTTGGTAAATATCGTCTCTCACACCTCACATTTCATCATACGTATAACTCACAGTCGCTCCAGCTGCCTGTAACTGGCCCGGAGAATTTCGGCATAAAGGCAGAAGGTGACAAAATAGAATTGTTCTGGAAAGTCATATGACTGATCACATGATTAAATTAAAGCAGGAGTCAGAACGTCTGTCTTTTTTTATTTTGAACAAAAGTCAAAACCAAATGCTTTAAAAAAAAAAAAAGATTAAATTTGACATTGATTTCATAACGTCAATTTTCCTGTTAATATTTAAAAATGCTATTAAAATACAATGTGAGTGAAGGTAGTTTGATCTCGAGTTTGGGACAATGCCTTATTTTTTCGTGTTAAAATTCAAACATATACAAACACACACACATAGATGTTCTCTATAAATCCTTGATTTACAAATAAAACTTTGAAATAAACAAATATCTTGCCTCCTCTACTCACCATAATGATCCCCTCTCCTCACCGTGTTTCCATTCCCGGCGCTCTGTTACTCCATATCGGTCCATTCACATGTCGGCCCCTGAACACACACCCAGGTTATCAATGCAAAACACATACACATGAACATTCCTGACAAAACACTGCGGGGGTGGGCGGGGGGGGGGGGGGGGGGGGGGGGTTGGGGGGGGGGGGGTGAAAAGGAAATTTTTATAGGGGGGGGGGGGAAAGGGGCGCCTTTTGGGGGGGGCTCCTTC
>CAAKHD010000962.1:4279-25670 GCA_901007705.1 Fistularia tabacaria | reverse complement strand
AACAGTTTGATGAATAGGGTGTGTGTGTGTGTGTGTGTGTGTGTGTGTGTGTGTGTGTGTGTGTGTGTGTGTGTGTGTTCACCTCATGCACAGCGAGCACTCCATGTCTCCGCTGTCCAGAAGCTCTGAGGGAACGTTCCTGGCCGTGCACGTCGGGGCGCCGCTGGTCTCGCCTGGAACGCAGCCGAAAGAACACGGTCACGTGATCGGGACGCTCTCCGATTGGAGGAGGAGGAGGAGGAGGGGGCGGGGTTTTACCAGGTTTGAGCAGCTTGGAGGGGGGGGTGAACGGCGTTATGGGTCCGTCCCCGCTCTGCTTCCTCTTCAGGCCACCGGGGGGCGCCGGCAGCGCGGCCAGGACGTGGGCCAGGCTCTTGGCGTCGCCCTCAGCCGCCCCGGCTTCTGATTGGCCGGGGGGCGCCGCGGACATCGCGCCGTTCTTAGCCACACAGAGGTCGGACTCCTGGGGGGGCACAAAGGGGAGGGTCAGCGGGTGTGTGGTCCAACAACCAGGAGGTATCAGGTCCAAGTATGAGGAAACATCAGGAAGCATCAGTTCAATTACAAGCAAGTACCAAGTCCAAGTTCAGGGAGGTATCAGTTCCAGGTACCAGGAAGTAACGGGTACAAGTCCAAATTTAGGGAGGTAAGTAACGGGTCCAGGTGCAAGGAAGTTACAGGTCAAAGTACCGGGAAGTAACAGGTCCAAGTAAGCACCAGGAGGTATCAGGTCCAAGTATGAGTTTGAGGACACAGCAGGTCCAAGTACCAGGAAGCATCAGCAAGTATCAGGTTCAGTTACAAGAAACTAGCAGGTCCAAGTACAAGGAAGTAACAGGTCCGAAATTTCAGGAGAAATCAGGTCAAAGTACCAAGATGTAACAGGTCCAACTACAAGGAGGTATCAGGTCCAAATTCAAGGAAGTATTAGGTCGAAGTACCCAGGTCCAAGACCCAAGAAGTATCAGGTCCAAGTACATGGAAATATGAGGTTCAAGTAACTGGCCCAATTACCAGATTCAAGTCCAAAAAGTACCAGGTCAATGTACAAGGAAGTACCACGACAAAATACAAGGAAGTACCAGCTTCAAGCACAAGGAAGTATCTAGAAGTATCAGGTCCAAACACCAGAAAGTTTCCGGTCCAAGTACAAGGAAGTACCAGGAGGTAGGATCAGATAAGGAGGGACGACAAAATGTATTAATTGGGAATGGCTGAAAAAAAACACATACACATCTCATACTTGTACTGCATTCCTGAACATACTACATACTGATACTGGCACACTGCAGTACCACCACTGAACCACTAGAGGGCGGTGTCACCCCATGCATCTGATCAGCCACGCCACGTCTGCAGAGGCTGGACTGGACGGACAAAAGGTCTCGATAGACAGACGGACAGACGGACGGACAGATAGATAGATAGATAGATGGACAGAAAGACAGACAGATAGATTTCCCCCATGGGGGATCAATAAAGTGTTATCTTATCTTATCTTAGATAGAGGCCCACAAATAGATAGACAGACAGACAGACGGATGGATAGATAGATAGATAGACCCACGATGAGAAGGAGAAGAAGAGGAAGAGCTCGGACCTCAATCCTCCAAAGAATGCTACCGTTCAGGTAATGAGCAAGGATGTGAGCTGAGCGGGGCCACGTGATTGGCTGAAAACAACCACCTGAGAGGCCTTCACCTTCCACACACACATTTCTGCAAGAGTGTGTGTGTGTGTGTGTGTGTGTGTGTGTGTGTGAGAGTGTGTGTTGACCTGTTCTGAGGGTCCGGGCCTCAGGCTGAGGGGCCGGAGGGACCTGAGCAGGGCGGGGGGCTTGAGGAGGCTGGTGGCGGCGCCCCCGTTGGGGAGGTGCAGCGGCAGGTCCTCGCTCTCGAACACCGAGGAGAAGACTTCTCCCAGGACCTGGAGGACGGAGGAGAGGCGTCAGTTCCGCCGCGAGAACCCCCACCTCCGCACGGGGAGGACTCCTCGCTCACCTTCTGCGCCTCCAGCTTGACTTTGGTCCAGCGCGGTCTGAGGGCCACGCACAGGAAGTACTCCTGCAGGGCCTCGTCGGGGCGCCCCGCCTCCCGCAGCACCGACGCCCTCAGGTAGTGAGCCTGGAGACGACGGACACGTCACCTCAAGAACATCGGCGGTCTCCGGAGAACATCCGCACGGTGCGGCGGTCTCACCTGGGGCCAGAGGGGCTTCATGCCGCACAGGCTGCTGGCGTCCTGCACCGCCTGGCCCACGTTCCTCAGCGCCACGTGAAGCTCGGCCCGCTGGGACAGCAACCTGCCGGAGGAGGGCGCTGCGAGAAGAAAGGGCGGAGAGCACGGCAGGTCAGGTGGAGACGCGGCTCTGACGGATAAGTTCTCCTCCGCCGCGTGGACGGTCCATCAGCAGCGGACCTTCGCGACACTCTTCCCGGAAACCCGGGTGTGAAGCCATGCAGCGAAAACACGAGAACTTCACGCCCGTCAACAGCTGTGGAGGACATCTACTACAACCTCAACATCTCTTCCTTTGATACAGCTCATGGATCTTCATCTAACCCAATGATTTGGTTAGAAGAAGAACATTCAAGTGTGTTTAGAACCTCAGAGATGGAGAACATCAACGCTCAGAGTCCGTACAAGAAGCCGCCGACTCATGGTCATGACTCAGCTTGGACCGTGACCAGGTTCCCCAGAGCTGAAGGTGGACCATCTACACTCCCAGGGGCGTCTGCCCCAAAACCAGAACTTCCTCCAGCTGCTTCTCCACCATCGAGGAGGCTTTCAATGACGGCCACATCAGACGCCACGGAATACAAGCGCTGGTGGAAGAACCTTGTGTCATGATCCTTGAACACATCCACTGTGGGACCTTCTAGAAGAACATTTGTTCCTCATGCGACTCCAACATGGAGGTTCTTCTGGTGTTGGTTCCATGAGAGCAGACAGGGGTCTGCCATTTCGGGCTGCTTCACCTTAAAGGTGGACGTTCTATCAGCAGGTCCAGTGGACCGTCACGCGACTCTTCCCTTCCTTCAGCCATGGAGAACATCTAGTACAGCCCCAACATCTCTTCCATTGATCATCTGATCCATACTAGCGGATAAGACTCATATTTGAAGAAAGCGGCCTGAGAAAGATGTTCAATCTGGATTTCCATGTATGACGGAACGTGAGGCATCACTTCTTTTCCTCATATAAGCGACATTAATTTCAAGAATTTATTTGAAAAAAAGGTTTTGGGAGGGGAATAAAACAAAAACTAGTTCAAACTTAACAATAACGTAAAGATATAAAGTCATTTAGCATAATAGCGAGTTTTAATAAAGAAATCTGCATTTCTGAACCCCAGTATCTTATAAATCCAACTATTATTTTTGGTTTTTAATCTCTGATTATCGCATGAAAAAATAAACTACAAATATATTATGGGTTGAAAAGAATGCAATTCTTTTCTTATCAGCGATTTTTAAAAATCCGGAGTTCTTGTTTTGAAAGAAAATATCTTAATGAAAAAGCCACTGTTATTCACCTATGTTGTGAATTTGAATAAAATCCTATTTTCTGTTTCCTCTGAAGAAGGGTCGGGTGAGGGCGGGTGGGAAACTGCTGCGGTTCAGAACCTCCTACAAGGTTCACGACCACTGTTCTAGAAGAACGTTCCTCGACGGACTCCGACATGGAGGTTCTGCCGGTCGTGGTTCCATGGGAGCAAACCGGGGTAAACGCTGGATGATCTGAAGGTGTGGACGCTTTGCTTCTCATTATGCCGAACCTCCTCCTCCTCCATGTTCCTGCCTCCAAACCCGACGCACGTCCGCGGGTCAGACGCCAGCCGGGCCCCGGCGAGCAGACGGCGACCCGCTGCGTTTGTCGGGAAACACTGGCTGGCGTCGAGGAAGAGCTCGCAGAAGGAGGATGAGTCAGTGTTGATCCTCCAGGATAAATACCAGAGGGTGATGGCAGGAGGAGAACATCTCCCGAGGGGAGCTACTGTGAAGACACCTTCATTTACACCCAAAAAAAAAACAAAAAAAAAAAAACACCCTATTTCTGGAAAAGAGCAAATGAGTTTTTAAATGCGTCCGGCGCCGAGATGGGGGTCACGCTCCTCTTCCTCACGGGAGGAAGAGCCGGAGAAGATCGGCGAAGCTCCACGGTTTGTTATCCTGACCTGGATGTTACCCAACGCCTAAAACCAGCCAGCTTATGAAACACCACTTCCAGCCCGAATGTGTGTGTGTGTGTGTGTTAGCAGTTACACAAAAAGTTTATGGAACAACTGAGAGCAGCTGGGAGGAGGAGAACATCTGAGATGAAAAAGTGTCTGCTGGTCATTGAGGGGCAGAAGATCTGGGTGTGTGTGAGTGTGTGTTAGGTAACAGTTGAGTGTGCGTCATTGTCATATAACGCCTGACCTCTGTGGAGCCTAAAAACGAGGACGGCGCCCCTAGTGGTGACACCATGAACTGCGTGGAGAAAGTAGGTCACCTGAGTGAAAACATCATTGAGCGGAAAAAAGTTTGTTTCGTGTGTGTGTGGGGGCACGTGGACTCACCTAAATCCACGGCCGAGTTGTACTTCTCCAGGGCCTCCTGGAGGTTCTGGTTCTTCCACAACACCTCGCCCTCCACCCAGAACCTCCGCGCTTTGCTCTCGGTGGAGAAGAGCTTGTCCAGCAGGCCGCTGAGGACCACGTCCAGCCGGTTGTCCTTCCTGCTCAGCTTCTGCTTGCAGTGGACGCAGTCCTTCACCGCCTCGTCCTCCACGCAGCGCTTGCAGAAGGTGTGTCCGCACTCCACGGTGGTGGGTTCGTGGAGGAGACACTTGCAGAGGCGGCACGAAAACAGATCCAGGGCTTCGTCGTCGGCGCCGTCCCCTTCGCTCTCGCCGCCGTCCTCCCCGCCGCTGCTCCTCGCCGTCCCGGGGATGCCCAGCTCCCTCTCCCTCAGGGTTCGGGCGATGGTCTCCACCAGGAGGGGCAGCTCCTCCGGGCGCAGCTTGCCCAGGCCGGCCGCCGTGCAGAACGAGTCCAGGGCCTCCGAGATGCGGCCGGCCCGCGCCAGGGAGTCGGCCTTCCTCAGACACAAGCCCCGGTCCGGCTGCTGGAGGTCGGCCAGCTGGGAGCTGTAGATCTCCACGGCCAAGTTGAAGTCCCCGGCCCGGTTGGCCTCCTCCGCCACCTCCAGCATCTCGGGGCAGATGCCCGGCGCCGCCGGGTTGGACAGTGGGTGGATGGCGAGCTGGACCTGCTGGGGTCGGACTCCGGTCTCCATCTTCTTCTCCTTAGGGCTGGCTTTGGTTTCCTATATAAGAGCGGGAACGGCTTCACTGACACCCCGGGAAAGGCGCACCTCCCTCCCCACGCAGATCACGGATCACACCGCCATCCAGGGGGGCGGACATCCCGGGTCATACGACCCCGGGGAGAGGGCGCCTCTCTCCGGGTTCTCCCAACGAGGCTGGGTGCCTCGGTTAGCTCCGAAGACGATGGGTGTCTCTTCGTTTCTCACCACGCTCACGTCCAGCAGGCGCGGGCGGGTACTCGCGTCACACGGCGACCACTGCAAACATCCCACGGGTTTTGTTTACTACGACTGCCCCGGTGAACAAATCAAGCGAACCTCCTCCGCGGCAAGTCCGATAGAGCCGGCAGGCTGGGTCGGAAAACCCCGGCGGGGTTTAGTCTGTAAGGAGCTTAAAATAAATGTCAAGACACCATAGTAGCTCCCTGGAACATAACTGGAGGGTTTTGGCGGCTGAAAAGCGGCGGGATTCGCCCTCTCTCGTTCGGCTGCTTCCGAGCCGTCCGTCCGTCCCCCTCGCAGCTGATCGCTTGTTGTTTTTATGTAAGACGTCGGCTAAGCTAAAGCTAAGCTACGCTAACACCGACTGCCCCCTCCGCTTCGCCGCACTCCAAACTACTCTCCCCGGACGGGGGGACCCGAAATAAGTACCGCGCGGCGAATCTTACGAGCATGTCGCCATGAAGGACCGATTTCTTCTTCTTTCTTTGTTGTTTTAAAGAAGCAGTCTTTTCAAAAGCAGAATAAAACTCCCTGGAAGATGACGGTCGCCGTCCTGGTCGCCGGCCAGCTAGCTCCAGCGGCTAACGAGCTCGCGACCCGATCTCCCCCGAGCTAGTCGAGCCGAGGGCGTCATGTGACGCGCGACGGCGCGCTCCCATTGGCTGAGCGCTCGGCTCACTTATATAACGCGACGCGGTTGTATAACCTCCGAGAGGGCGGCGAATGGCGACTGCCCCGGCCGGGTCCCCTGCGCCCTTCCCCGGGCACCCGCGACGCCTCACCCCCGGGGGGGTTCCACGGTCCTCCCGGAGGTCCACCGAGGAGATGTGACAAAAATGCAACAAATCAAACGGGAGCGCTCGAATCAAGCAGGCCCGGATCCGAGCGGATCGATCCGGGGTTTATATAATACTTTATATAAGCGGCATTAGGCTTCCTGTGTCATCGCTTCTTGGGATAAACGTGCAGAAGCGGAGTTGTGGAGCTTTTTCAAGGTTCTCAGCAACTTCATCTGTGGGTGGACGGGTTGCGAACGGTAACGCCGTGACCCACTTTGGAGAAACCTGGAATCTGCATGACCTGTTTTGCGGAGTTGGATCCCGTCGCAGGAAATGGAGAGCAGATTCCAGCGGCGGCGGCGGCCCGGCCCGAGGGCCCCCTTGCACGTCACAGTGTGCGGCGCGTTCACTGGTTCGTTCGGTAAACCAGGACAGCTGTGATTGGCCGAGAGGTGGGGTTCACTCTGGATCCATCACAGGGCCACAAAAAAAGTCAAAAGTCAGATTTATTGTCCATTTCTCTGCATGAAGTGGACACACAGAGGGAACGGAGATGTTTCTCGCAATCCCACTGTGACGTGAAATAAACAAAATAACAACAATAATCGAGTGCAAACTAGCAAAAGATGGAGAAGTCAGTGGTGTGAGCGGAGATGCTGTATCCTTTGGAGACCCTGGCATTGAGGAGAACACAGGAGGCAGAGCTGGAGGTGGCAGACATGAAGATATGGAGGTTCTCTTTGGGAGTGACCAGGGTGGAGAGGATCAGGAATGACATGGTAGATGTTTTGGAGAGAAGGTCAGAGATGGTTGGGCCATGGACAGAGGAGGGGGAGTGAAGATATTGGTAGACGGAGGCTGGAATTGGAGGTCCAGATGAAGACCAGAGAGAAGATGTATGGAGGTAGTGAGAGAAGAGGATCCAGAGAACAGGGTGAGATGGAGATGGTGGATTGGCTGTGGAGACCCTGAAGGGAAAGAAGAAGGAGTACAAATTAGCATGTTACATTAATCTATGAGATATATGGACCATTCACCTTCTCATTCACACCTCTGGTCTCCAGTGAACCTCCTCCATGTAAGAGGAACCCGGAGAAACCTCGCGCAGAACACGGAGACCCTCGCTCAGAAAGGCGGGAATCCAACCGAGAACCCTCCTTCCGAGGAGGCGCTAACCGCTGCTAACCGGCGTGCCAAAAGCTGTCATGCTATGATTTGATTGTCCGGGTTTTTTTCAGCGGCGCCTGTGGTTTCATGAGCTGCTGAATTATTCACTCTCATTCAAACCCCAAAAACAAAAGCAGCCGGAGGTTTTTCCGATCAATAATTTACCGATTAGTCAATCATTGAGTGTTTGCGGGAAGCCTTGCAAACTCCGGGATTGTTACTGTCGACCAGCCGTGCCGTTAGTTTGTTTATGACTACATGATTGAACGCACACACACTCCCCTTCTCCGCTGCTGGAGGCTATGCCGGCTGTGATTGGACGAGAGGCGGGGTCAGCTTCTCCAGTGAAGCTCCTGCATGTGTTTGGAGTGTGGGAGGAACCCGGAGAACCCTGAGGAACCTCCACGCAGACATGGGGAGAACATGGAGACTCCACGCCGAACGGAATCCAACCAGGCGGAGATGCTAACCACTGCTAATCCCCGCTAACTACTGCTAACCCCCACTCCGCCGTGAGCCACCGCTAACCCCTGCTAACCACCGCTAACTACTGCCAACCCCTGCTAACCACTGCTAATTACTGCCAACCCCTGCTAACCACCGCTAATCATGCTAATCACAGCTAACCCCCGCGAAGTACCGCTAACCCTGGTTAAGCACCACTAACCCTGCTAACCACTGCTAAACCCTGATAACCACCACTAACCCCTGCTAACCACCAGTATCAACCACTAACCCCCATTAAGCACCGCTAACCACCACTAACCCGCACTCCATCACTAATTCCCTGCCAACCACCACTAACCATGCAAACCCCTGCTAACCACCACTAATCCTGACTAACCACCACTTACCTCTGCTAATCACCACTAACAACCACTAACCCCCATTAAGCACCGCTAACCACCACTAACCCTGGCTAAGCACGACTAACCCCCGCGAATCACCACTGACAGACGCTAACAACTGCTAACCACTGCAAACCACTGCTCCACAGCTAACCCCCGCTAACCCCTGCTAACCACAGCGAACATTGCTGACCACCGCTAACCCCCACTAAGCACCACTAACCACCACTAACCCCTGCTAACCACCACTAATCCTGACTAACCACCACTTACCCCTGCTAATCACCACTGACAGACGCTAACAACTGCTAACCACTGCAAACCACTGCTCCACAGCTAACCCCCGCTAACCCCCGCTAACCCCTGCCAACCACCACCAAACATCTCCACAGGTGGAGGTCCAGGCACATTCTCCGCCGAGGCACAGCACGGTTGTATAACTGAGATCCCTCAGCCGTCCACAGAAGAGCACCGCTTCCTCCAGCACGTGGCTCCACACACACACACACACACACACACACACACACACACACACACACTGTTTCCGGGGTGTTGGATTGTGGAAGCATGTGAGTGAGTAATGAGAGCTGTCAGCAGCAACACATGGAGGCTCCTCCTGCTGCTCCTCACACATGGAGCGGAGAACATTGTGTGTGTGTGTGTCGTACACACACACACACACACACACACACACACACACACACACACACACAAGCGCAGGGCCAGTCAATGGGGAGTGTGTCGCTCCGTTCGGTTTCACATGAACAGGAAGCGTTTCAGGAGGCAGAGGGTGGAGATGGAGGTCCTTCTGAGGATGTTGTGAAGACACCATGGAGGAAGGAGATCTTCACAACATTTGGTTGTTCCTGGGTTGGAGGGGAAGAGGGCTTCCACGTTTCTCCTCATGTTCTCCTTCCTTGTTCTCTCCAAATTCCCTTTCCTTGGTTCCCTCCAGGTTCTTCTGCCTGGCTTCTCCTGATGTTCTCCTGCCTGGGTTTCTCCATGTTCTCAGGCAGGATTAGGAGGATTCTGAATCCAGATCATTTCTTCTCAGCACTGCACCGATCGTGTCAACTGTTGCCGTGGCAACAGGGATCCTCAAAGTGGAGGAGGGTCACCGGACCAGCCGACCGACTATTATGGGATGTATCCGCCGCTGCCACCAGATGGCACCGTGTCCTCTGATTGGACGGGAGCCTCCAGCGTCTTCTCCAGGAGCCTGGAAAGCCCTGACATCTTCTCACCGGTCCAGGTGGAGGGCAGCGTGGAACGTTCTCGTAGGAGGACAAACTTGGGACGAAATGATCCGGGTTCTTCAGGGACCTGGACCGGGAACCCAGCTGCTGTCACGCAGCAATGAAGGTCCCTGCGCTTCCTCTGAGGTCCTCTGCGGTTCCTGAGGTTCCTCTGAGGTTCCTTCGGTTCCTGCAGGGACATTAGCGTGGCGCAGCTGTCCTCCTGACTTGTCAGGACCTGGACTGTCACACCAATTATGGTTCCTCGGTGGCGGTGAGTCACGGCGACGTGCGTCCAGCAGGAGACCACGTGACGCAGAACCTGCAGAACATCTCCTCGGGGAAGCCGGCGCTCGTCAGCCGGCCGAGAAGGACGTGATGAACCGGGAACAACGTGCAAACACACCGCATGGGTGCGAGTGAATGTGTGTGTGTGTGTGTGTGTGTGTGTGTGTGTGTCATGAACCCAGATGTTCAGTGAGGAGAAGAACCTGAGTGCAGAGGGAGGAGAATGACATCATCATCACCTTGTGACATCGTCACACCTGAAACTACGATCCAGGAGGTTTTCAGCGGAGCCGCCATTTTGGTTCAACGTCGCTAGCAGGAGCTGGGTTAGCCTCCGCGGGGACAGAGGAGGAGGTAACGTCCTCAGGTGAGGACAGGTGAGGACGTCAGACGGGCTTCTGAGAAGATGTGAGGACATGTGGGGACAGGATCCAGGAAATGTGCTATTCTTGAGTTGTGGACAGATGAGGAGGTGTGAGGACCAGTGGACAGGTGAAGACATCAGAGGGCTTCTGTGTGCATGTGAGAACAGGTGAGTACTTCTTTAGACATCAGAGGACATCAGGTGAGGACATCAGAGGACATCAGTGGACAGGTGAGGACACCAGAGGACATTAGGGGGCAGGTGAGGACATCAGAGGACAGGTGAGGACATTTGAGGAAAGGGTCACCAGGGGTCCAGAAAATGTGCTACCTCTGAGGACAGTTGTGGACAGATGAGACCAGGGGAGGACGTGTGAGGACCAGTGGACAAATGAGGGTAGGTGTGGACATCAGAGGGCTTCTGAGAAAATTTGAGGACTTCTTCGGACAGGTGTGGACATGTGTGGACATCAGAGGACATGTGAGGACAGGTGTGGACAGGTGAGACCGGGTGAGGACAGGGTCACCAGGGGCCCAGAAAAGGTGCTACTTTTGAGGCCAGTTGTGGACATGTGAAGACCAGTGAGGACATCAGATGGCTTCCAGGGACAGGTGTGGACCAGATGAGGACAGAGGGTCACCAGAGGTCCAGAAAATCTTCTACTTTTGAGGACAGGCCAGCAGGTGGCGCTCCTGCACACCAACAGGTCCACGGAGCTCCACGCAGGACGCCGCAGCATCATCTCCACCTCCACCTCCTCCCTGCTTCTGGGTCTGTGTGGTGACTCAGCTCCGCCCGGCGCCTCGGCACCCTTCATCATCTCCAGGAACATCTGCCGGACCCTCGCTGCTCCTGGAGATGATGAAGGTGGTGGGAATCGGATCTGCTGGTTGCCCCGGCAACCAACAGCCCTTTTGCTGCATTTCCCATTAATTCGGAGGGAGGTGATGAGATGTTGGGCGGCTTGGGGACAATCTAGGAACCCGGAGAACGTTAGAACGCCAGGAAGTTCTCGCCTCGGTCTCCTGCGCCGAGGGGGGCCGAGCCTACCCCTGCCGCCATTGGTCGAGAGGTGGGTTCATCCTGGACCAATCACAGGGCCACATATGGAGACATCCGACCATTCACACATTCTGGGCAGTTCAGGGTCTCCAGTGAACCTCCTGCTTGTGTTTGGACTGCAGGAGGAACCCGGAGAACCCTGAGGAACCCCACCAGGAGAACATGGAGACTCCACACAGGAAGGTCCTTCTCGCTGTTCTCCACTGCGCTTACCACTGCGTCACTGTGCTAGCTGCTTCAAACCACTGTGCTAACCACAACTACCCATTGTGCTAATCAATGTCCCAACCACTGCCCTGAATGTAGCATCGTGCTAGTCATTGCTAAACACTGTGCAAAGCTCTGCACCCTGATGCTAGCAACAGCTAACCCCTGTACTCACCACTGCCCTAACCACGACACCAAACTGCTAGCCACTGTATCACCATGCAAGCTACTACGAACCACTGTGCTAACCACTGCTACACATTGTGCTAATCAATGTACTAACCACTGCCCGAACTGGTAACCACTGCTTCTGTGTGTTACAACGTGCTAACCCACGCACCACTGTGCCACTCACTGCTAGCCAATGTGCAAGCCGCTGCACCACCATGCTCGCTACTTCTAACCACTGTGCTAGCTACAACTAACCACCATGCCAGTCACTGTGTCAACCACTGCCCTATCAACCGCACCACTCCTTCACTGTGCTAGCTACAACGAACCAGTCTGCTAACCACTCCCCTAACCAGGACACCACTGTGCCAGGAACTGCTAACGACTGCATCGCCGTGTTAGCTACAACTAACCAGTCTGCTAACCACTGTATCAACCACTGCACTGTGTTAAAAAACACAGAAGCAGTAGGTAGCACTAACTACTGCTTCTCTGTGCTAGCTACAACTAACCACTAAGATAACCACTGCACCACTGTGAAAGCTACAACTCACTGTGCTAACCGTTGTATCACCATGCGAGCTGGAGCTAACCTCTGTGCTAACCACTGCTTCACTGTACTAGCTACGACAAATCAATATGCTAAACACTGTGCTAACCACTGCACCACTGTGTAATCTACAACTAACCACTGTGCTAACCACTGTATAACCATGCCAGCTACAACTAACTTCTTTGCTAACCACTTCCAAAACCACTGCACATCCATGCTAACAACTGCACCAACATGCTAGCTACAACTAACCACTACTTCACTGCGCAAGCTGCAACTAACTACTGTGCTAACCACTGCACCACTGTGCAATCTACAGTGAACCGCTGTGCTAACCACTGTATCACCATGCCAGCTACAACTCACTTCTTTGCTAACCACTTCCCAAACCACGGCACCACCATGCTTACAACTACGCCACCATGCTAGCTACAACTAATCACTGCTTCAAAGCGCTACTACTAACCACAGTGCTAAGGCGAGGAACATCTGTGTTGTTCCTCAGCCTCCTCCCTCCCTCGCCCTGGGAAATGATGAGGGCGCCGGTGCAGCTGTTGAGCGGCGACGCCGCTAATTTGAGCACAAATCACGGCCGCCGCTTTAACCCCCCCAGCTGTGGCGGCGCGGCGGGTGACTTTAAGGCCGGGGGTCGTCTGGCAGCGCCCGCTGATTTATGGGGTTAATAAGGGACGCCGCATCGACAGGAAGCCACGAGGACGCTCGTTAAAGCCGGCGCCTGATGGACGCCTGCAGCAGGCGCTGAGGGGCCGCGCCGCTACGCTACACTGTGCTACGCTACGTCTGCCAGGGGCCGCACGGCTCCCGGGGGCCACCTTCTGGGCGTTGCCACGGCGACAGAGAATACGGTGAAAACATGAAAACGGCCCAAGAAAGGACAGGGAGCTGCTGGTAGAGTCAGCAGTGCCCGCAGTACTCCCAGTACCCGCAGTACTCCGGGTACTCGCAGCACTCGCAGTACTCGCAGTACTCACAGTACTCCCAGTAGTCACAGCACTCGCAGTACTCCCAGTACTGCCAGTCCTCCCAGCACTCCCAGTACTCGCAGTACCAGTAGTAGTCATAGTGGTACATAGTGGAGTCACTACTTTTACAGTGAAAGCCAAGGGGATTCATGCTGTCATGGACACATGAACCGGTTCTACATTCTACGTTCTAGGTTCTACATTCGAAGATCGTTGTTCTCGGCTCTGGGTTCCACAGTCTACGTTCTAGCTTCTGCCAGGTTCTGATTCCGCAGTCTTGGTTCGAGGGTCTACATTCCAAGTTCTATGTTTTATGCTCCAGGTTCCACAGTCTACATTCCACAACCTTGATTTGAAGTTCCAAGTTCCATGTTCTGTGCTCTGGGTTCTACAATCTATGTTCTACATTCTACGTTCTTGGTTATAGGTTCTACGTTCTACGGTCTACATTCGAGACTCTGCATTCAAGGTTCTACATTCTACTTTTTAGGTTCTATGCTCCAGGGTTCCACATTCTTGATTCTAGGTTCTATGTTCTACATTCCAAGTTTTATGTTCTACGCTCTAGGTTCCACAGTCTTTGTTCTAGGTTCAAAGTTCTATGCTCTTGGTTCTAGGTTCTACATTCCAGATTCTAGGTTCCAGGTTCCAGGTTCTATGTTCTACGCTCTGGGCTCCATAATCTACATTCTAGGCTCTAGGTTCTATGCTCTAGGTTCCACAGTCTACATTTTAGGTTCTACATTCTATTTTCCAGGTTCTATGCTCTGATGAACTGGGTTCTCCAGGTTCTCCAGGTTCCTCCCACTTCAAACTGTCCATCGGTGTGATTGACAGGGTGAATGGGGGTTTGATTGACAGCCGCCCTGCCAGGTTAAGCCCCGCCTCCTGGGACTGGCCCCGCCCCCTCCTTCAAGTCAGACGATGGATGAAGGTCACTGACCTTCTGGCAGACGTGAAGAAGTGATGAATCCTGGGGGAGAGTCTTCTCCAGCAGAGACCTTCCATCAGTGGAGGCTGGTGCTCCTCAGGGTGGAGGTTCTTCTTCCTCCTCAGGGTGGAGGAACCCCAGACCTCCTCATCCATAAAAGCAGATGGATGCAATCAGAGGCTGAAGATGTTGGTGGAATCAGATGGAGTTTGAGGAGGAACTCATGGACCCTCTCATGTGGTGATGGAGAACCAGGAGAGAACCCAGGCAGGAGAACCTGGAGAGAACCCTCAGGGAACCCGGTCAGTTGTGGGATCCGAACTGAGAACCTTTCTCCAATGAAAGAAGTGGAAGCATCTCCAGAACCTTCCTGGCTCCGGAGGAGAACATCAGGGGGGAACCTCCGGCCTGGTTCTACCTCCTGGAGGTGGAACGTTCTCCAGATGACGTAGCTCAGTGAGAAGAACCTCCTCCCACGTTCTCCGCGCGTCGAGGAAGTCCACGGCAGTGACGACGGCGAGACGAGCCGGAGATGTGAGCGGTGAAGAAGGCTCCTCCAATCAGACCTCCTCATCCTGGAGATGGAGGTGCGAGCGAGATGCTCTTCTCCTCGATTGTCTCCCATTTCTTCTGAGGGCCAATCACCGCTGATTGCAGCCGCCTGGAGAGCAGCAGATCCGTGGATCCTTCATCTCAGCCACGTGAAGAGGAACCCACTTCATCCCAGGAGCGTGTCAGACGCTCCTCGCCTCCAACGTCAGATGTTCCACACCTGGAATGACAGATGTTTCCTCTCCTGAAGCACCAGATGTTCCTCACCTGAAGAGTAAGATGTTCCTCACCTTAAGCGTCAGTTGTTCTCCACACCTGGAGGGTCAGATGTTCCTCACCTGGAATTACAGATGTTCCTCACCTTAACTGACAGATGTTCCTCTCCTGAGGCACCAGATGTTCCTCATCTGAAGAGCTAGATGTTCCTCATTGGACATGTCTGATGTTCCTCACCTGAGGAGTTAAATGTTCCTCACCTGAAGGGTCAGATGTTCCTCACCTGGAATCTCAGGTGTTCCCCCCCCCCCCCCCCGGAGCACCAGATGTTCCTCACCCTGAAGAGTCAGATGTTCCTCAGCTGAAAACCAGCAGAACCTCAACCTGAACGTTTGGTCAGAACCTCCTCCAGCAGAGGGCAGCAGAAGCGACCCCTCCATTGACAGTGTGATAACAGTTTGATAACAGTGTAATCACAGTGTAATAACAGTGTAATAACAGTGTGATAACAGTGTAGTAACAGTGTGATAACAGTGTAATAACAGTGTGATAACAGTGTGATAACAGTGTAATAACAGTGTGATAACAGTGTAACAACAGTGTGATAACAGTGTAGTAACAGTGTAATAACAGTGTAATAACAGTGTGATAACAGTGTAATAACAGTGTAATAACAGTGTAATAACAGTGTGATAACAGTGTGATAACAGTGTAATAACAGTGTAACAACAGTGTGATAACAGTGTAGTAACAGTGCAATAACAGTGTGATAACAGTGTGATAACAGTGTAATTTCAGTGTAATAACAGTGTAATAACAGTGTGATAACAGTGTGATAACAGTGTAATAACGATGTAATAACAGTGTGATAACAGTGTAGTAACAGTGTGATAACAGTGTAATAACGATGTAGTAACAGTGTGATAACAGTGTGATAACAGTGTGATAACAGTGTAATAACGATGTAATAACAGTGTGATAACAGTGTGATAACGATGTAGTAACAGTGTAATAACAGTGTGATAACAGTGTGATAACAGTGTGATAACAGTGTGATAACAGTGTGATAACAGTGTAATAATGATGTAATAACAGTGTAATAACAGTGTAATAACGATGTAATAACAGTGTGATAACCTACAATGGATGTAAATAAAACCACGCCGTTGCCAAGGAAACCGCCCGTTGGACGTCGCGTTGCAGGGGGGGGGTGACGTCATATGCCGTAAAGACCGCGCGCTCTTATTGGCCGTCTGACTGATTGACGGTTTCATCAGAGACGATTAAAAGCTAAGTGGGGGGGGTAAAGGTTACACACACACACACACACACACACACACACACACACACACACACACACACACACGAGAGAGAGGAGGGTGACGGAGGAGAAGAAGAGTGAGAGAGTGACACTCCATCTTGGTCATCGATCCAACACCCACTCTTCTCCTCCACTTCATCCCCTTTTCTTCTTCCTCCTCTTCATCCTCTTTTCTTCTTCCTCCTCTTCTTCTCCTCTTCATCCTCTTTTCTTCTTCCTCCTCTTCTTCTCCTCTTCATCCTCTTTTCTTCTTCCTCCTCTTCTTCTCCACTTCATCCCCTTTTCTTCTTCCTCCTCTTCTTCTCCTCTTCATCCTCTTTTCTTCTTCATCCTCCTCTTCTCCTCCTCCTCTTCATCTTATTCATCCTCCTCTTCCTCTCCTCTTCTTCGCTCCTCCTCTATTTCATCCCATTCTTCTCCTCCTCTTCTTCATCTCCATCCTTCTCTTCCTCCTCCTTCTCCTCATTCGTCTCCTTATTCTGCTCTTCTCCTCCTCTTCCTCATCTTCTTCTCCCCCCGGGGGTTGTTGAACAGGAACCCCGTGGAACCCCGTGGAACCCCGTGGAACCCCGTGGAACCCCGTGGAACCCCGTGGAAACCTGCTCACTCAACTTTACGACCCGTTTATTGAACTCGCGTGCGTGTGCGTGCGTGCGTGCGCGGGAGGGGTGTGTGTGTGGGGGGGGGGGTTGGATCCGAGCATCCTGATTGGTCACTTTTTGTTTTTTTCCACGTGAACGGGGGGTGAAAGGTGCGCTCTTAAGGCTGCCGGCGGACACGCACGGGGTCCAGAAACCAGAACCACAACCAGAACCGGAACCAGAACTAGAACCAGGACCGGGAAGCGGGTAACCATGACGACCCTGCGGCGGCTGCTCCTGCTCTGCTCCTTCTGCTCGCTGGGATGTCGGAGCGCGTCAGGTGCGTGGAAGTGGGGCGGCCACAACTTCTACTCCGAAAAAATATCGATATATATTTAAATATACATGTATATAGTTATACATAAATATTTACATATACATGTATATATTTATACATAAATATGTATATAAAGCGAGAGAAACTGCTATATAAGTATTCGATGTAAATGTATATAAATGATCGCATCGAGTCTTGTGTTATAAGCGCCTGTTCCTGTGTTATTAATTAGTAATAACACGAGTAATAACTTGGAATAAAAGGGTTTGTTTAGGGTTGTTTTTTTTCCCCCGCGTCGTGGAAAAGTGCACGGCGGTTCCGTGGGTGGCTGGGTGGGTGGGTTTAATCCGAGGGGAAAAAAAAAAAAAAATGAAAACTTCCACGCGGGAAGTTTTAATCCACGGACAAAGGAGGGCGCTTTTAAAAAACGGGGACGCAACTTTTTTCTTTTGGTCACGCGCGCGTTGTCTTCTTCCGCGCCGAGGGGACACGCGCGCTCACCCGCGCACGCACGCGCACTCACCTCGTCATCACGACTTCGTGAACTTTTTTTATTTGACTTCCGATGAGCCTCCGTGACATGGAGGTGTCGGGAGAGGAGCTGTGTGAGGGTGGTGCAGGACATGTATGCCAGCTGGGACAAGGTGTGACGGAAGAGTTCAAGGTGGAGGTGGGACTACATGGGGGATCTGCCCTGAGCCCCTTCTTGGTCACTATGGTGATGGAAAGATGAAGTTCGTCAGGAACCTCCATGGTCCATGATGTTTGCAGACGTTGTGACTTGAAGTGAGAGCAGGGAGCTGGTGGAGGAACATCTAAAGAGGTGGACGGAATACATGTGTGTGAATGAGAGGGACCCAGTGGAAGGATGAAGCTACAGGGGAGGAGGTGAAGAAGGTGGAGGAGTTTAAGTACACAGGGTCGACAGTCCAGATTAACTGAGAGGGTGGGGAAGAAGGTGAAGGAAGATGTGGTAGCAGGTGAGAATGAAAGGTGGATGAAAGGTGAAAGACGGAGGTGAAGAGCAGTGCCGTGGTGTCTGGTTGGGAGAAACTGAGGAGAAGACAGCAGGCAGAGACAAAGATGTGGAGGTTCCTCTTTGGGAGCGAGGAGGACGGAGAGGATCAGGGGGAGTCCATCAGAGGGACAGCACATGGTAGGTGCTCTGAGGATAAAGTGACAATGAGGTCCCGAGGAAGACCTTAGCTGGTGCGAGAGGAGACGGTTAGAAGAAGGCAGGTGATTGGCTGTGGCTCCCGACAGGAGCAGCCAAAAGGGAAAGACGCAGCCTCAATTCCAAGTAACCGGTAAACTCCGGAGTGACTGGCGACCTCTGCCCGGCACTCCTGCCGGATCCAGATCGATCTTGATGTTGGCGTCGCCGTGACAACACGACGGGACCGATCGAAGAGTTAAGTGGACGGGAGCCGGAGAGAGCGGGTGATCTGGACGAGCAGCCCGAACGCAAATTAAAAAAGGCCGGCCTCCATCCGTCAGTGGTGTCGGTCAGCAGACTGACTCACCGGCGTGACGAGTCCATCCCATAATTCCTCTGACGCAAGACAACGGCCGCGGACTCTAGAGGGCATGGTTCTACCTTCACTCTCAATCCCCAGAGTCCACTTCTTCCTGCTGCTGCTCCTCGTCCTCCTCCAGCCGGAGGAGGAAGGCTATGGAGGGGCGGACGCAGGAGTGTTTCGTAGTTCAGGAGTACCCGAAGAGTACTTTCACCCTTCGGCACTAATTCCGTTGTGGCTGAATGTAGTAAGGGAAACAATCAGGAAGTGGTCAGGCAAGAAAACAGGAAGTAAAGGACAAAAAACAGGAAATGACGGGAAATGAGCTTTTTGCTTTCAAGAAGTGTGGGACAGGGACAGGAAGTGAAGGAGGAAGGAAACAAGTTAAGTAGGCAGGGATACGGTAAGTAGACAGGAAATAAGGTAGGCAGGCAAGAAGGAAGTCCAGTAGACAGGAAGGAAGGTAAGGCAGGATGTAAGTAAGGGAGACAGGAAGTGAGGAAGGTAGGACACTGGTTAAGTACCTGGAAAGTAAGGTAGGTGCACAGGAAGTAAGGTGGATGGGGTCAAAGTAAGGCGGGGGCAGGAGGCAAGGTAGACATGAAGTAAGGTAGGTATACAGGAAGTAAGAGATGGGGACAAAGTAAGGTAGGAGGCCACGAGGCAAAGTAGGTAGGTAGCAAGGTAGGTATGAAACAAGCTCAGGAGGCAGGAAGTGAGGTCGGTAGACAGGACGTAAGGTAGGTATACAGGAAATAAGGTATGTAGGCAGGAAGTAAGTTTGGTAGACATGAAGTGAGTGAGGCAGGAAACTAGTTAAGTCGTCAGGAATGGCGGTAAGTAGACAGGAAGCAGAGTAGGCAGGCAGGAGGTAGGTAGAGTAGACAGGAAGTAAGGTAGACCGGGACAAAGAAAGGAAGGGGGCCAAGAGGCAAGGTAGACAGGAAGCAAGACTTAAGACTCAAGATTTGAGGAAGGCAGGAAACAAGTTCAGCATACAGGAAGTATGGCAGGTAGACAGGAAGTCGGGAAGGTATACGGGTCGTAAGGTAGGGGAGGCCAAGGTGCAGAGGGACTCAGTGAAGGTGGTGCGTAGTTTCATAAGACCCAAAATCTTTTTTCTTAAATTTTTCAATCAAATCATATATATATATATATATATATATATATACATAATATATATATATATACACAGTATTCTTGTTAGCGTTTGTGGATTTCCTGTTAGACAGGAAGTGAATTGTCCCTCTTCCTATCTTCTCACAGAGGCTGGCCCCTTCACCCGCTGGGACGACGGGACGCCGCTTCGAAAGGTAGTCCATCCCCTCCACCTTCCTCCCGAGGCTCCGCCCCCCTGTGACCTTTGACCCGACCTGGATTGGCTTGTTGACTCTGGTTGTTCTTCTGGGTATCTTCTCCCTGCAGGTCCAGGGGCTGCAGAGCGGAGACCTGAGCGACCTCTTGTTGAGAGACCAGCAGGAAGTAGGTTCTGGTGGAGAACAGCAACTTCCGAAGTACTGATGTGTACAAGTACTGCACTACAGATACCCTGAACTCCAAGATGTACTTCAATCAGCGCCAGATTACTTTTTACGACTACAGTAAACTTCTACTGCGGGGTTACGAGTTTTAAAGTTGTAGTTTCAGTCATAAACTGCTATATACTCTGTGTACTTTCGTAGTAGCAGTACTGCGTTGTGTGTGTACTACACGTTAGCACTCCTCATGCGGCCGCTTGTTTAACGTTTTAAAGCGCCGACGCCTTGAGTTTGCAAAGTACTCGAGTAAATGTACTCGGTTACTCTCCGCCGGTGAGCGATGAACAGGACAGGAAGTGTGTGGTTTCCATGGAAACGGCTCGGGGGGGGGGGGGGTCTGGATGTCAGGTCTTCTCTGAAAGCTGTGTTTCCTCGCAGGAGGAAGAGCGGGACGTTTTCAAGAGGGTGAGTATCCTGGTTCCATCCAGGTTCTTCAGCTTCTGCTGCTGGAACAACGTTTCTTTCTTTCTCCTCCAGTTCCTGTTCCACTATTCTAAAGCCCGGAACTCTGTGGGCGCCGTTCAGCACACGGTGAGAACCTTCACACCTCCACGTCTGGCACACCTGTAGGACCTTCATCCTTCACACCTGTGGGACCTTCATCCGTCACACCTGTGGGACCTTCATCTTTCACACCTGTCGGACCTCCATCTTTCACACCTGTAGGACCTTCACGTGTCACACCTGTAAGACCTTCTCGGTCACACCTGCAGGACCTTCTCGGTCACACCTGTAGGACCTTCACCTTTCACACCTGTAGGACCTTCACGTGTCACACCTGTAGGACCTTCATCTTTCACATCTGTGGGACCTTCAAGTGTCACACCTGTAGGACCTTCACCTTTCACACCTGTAGGACCTTCACGTGTCACACCTGTAGGACCTTCATCTTTCACATCTGTGGGACCTTCAAGTGTCACACCTGTAGGACCTTCATCTTCCACACCTGTGGGACCTTCAAGTGTCACACCTGTAGGACCTCCATCTTTCACACCTGTAGGACCTTCACGTGTCACACCTGTAGGACCTCCATCTTCCACACCTGTAGGACCTCCATCTTCCACACCTGTAAGACCTTCATCTTCCACACCTGTGGGACCTTCATCTTCCACATCAGTTGGAGCTTCATCTCACCTGTGAGACCTCCATCCCTCACACCAGCATGTCCATCATCTCTCATGGCAGTTGGATCCTTTTCTTTCACACCTTCA
>CAAKHD010000959.1:2954-13545 GCA_901007705.1 Fistularia tabacaria | reverse complement strand
GAGTGACAAGAGTGAGAGGAGTGGCAGGAGTGATAGGAGTGGCAGGAGTGACAGGAGTGGCAGGAGTGACAGGAGTGAGAGGAGTGGCAGGAGTGACAGGAGTGACAAGAGTGAGAGGAGTGACAGGAGTGAGAGGAGTGGCAGGAGTGACAGGAGTGACAAGAGTGACAGGAGTGACAGGAGTGAGAGGGTGAACGGCTGAATGGACCAAACCGAGACTTCCTCAAGCAAGTTTCCTGTGCGTCCTGAGAGGTCAGGAGGAGTTGAGTCCAGAGATCGTCTGCCTGCCAGTCTGACAGCGTTTCGAACATCCATTCCCAAAGTTTGTCTGTTGTTTTTGTCCGAGTCCCTGTTTTGATTTGATTTCTGTCTGAAATCCTTGAACCTGGACAGAGCCCAGGTTGTTTCCGTTCATTTTATTGTTTTGGATTTTGCACCGTCTCCCGGCCATTTGGCACAGGAGAGCGAATCCGGGGAAGGTAATTATTGTCCTTGAACAATGTGTGTTTTGGAGGAGATGCGTCGCCGCGTGGGGACGACGGGATGATTTCGACGCGTCGCAGTTCCGTCGACACGTGAGGCGGGAATGTTCTTCGTCCCTTCACCGACGAGTGAGGGATGACGAGGGGGTGAGAGGGTGAACGGTCGGATGTCCCCGTGAACAGAAGCGGCCCCGTGATTGGTCCGGGGTGACCCCGCCCGTCGGCCAATCACAGCTCTGATAGGATCCAGCTCCCCCTGGACCCTGAGTGCAGGATGAGAGGAGTGAGGGGACGAATGAATGAGTCAATGAATGAATGAATGAGTGAATGAATGAAAGAATGAATGAATGAAAGAGTGAATGAATGAATGAATGAATGAATGTGTTCTTTGAGATGAAACGTATCATAGCTTGTTATGATGGAACATTCAGTGCAATTCAGAAGAAAAGTATCAATAGTTATTGATTAGTTGAGAGAAAAAGAGTTACTCTGGATCACACACACACACACACACACACACACACACACACACACACACACATGCACTGATGGTGGTGGAGCTGCTGTAGAAGGTTCTGACTGGACTGTCGGGAGCTACAAGGGGTTGATACACACTTCACATCTCACTCTTCACACCTCACTCTTCACACCTCACACTTCACACCTCACTCGTCACAACTCACACCTCACATCTTCACACCTCACACTTCACTCTTCACACCTCACACTGCACTCTTCACACCTCACACTTCACTCTTCATACCTCACACTGCACTCTTCACACCTCACTCACTCACTCACACATAAGGTGCCCTAACTCTGCTGTTTTTCTTTGTCGTTGTTGTTGTCACTCTTTCCATTCTTGCGTCCCTTGTTGTGTTTTTCGGTTGTCTGTCCTCACCTTTGCTGTTTATTCGTGTATTTCTTTTTTCATTCTGTGGTGTATTTTGTCCCTGTTGTTGTTCACCTCCCTCCTACTCTTTTCTCTTTTTTTTCTATGGATATCTTTTGACTATCTTTGAATTGTCGCTCTCATTTTATCGTATCTTAGCGGCGGAAGCCAAGAACCTCCTCACGCCGGAGCTGCAGAGAAAGCAGACCGAGGGATGAGTGGTTACGTCAAAACAGAAGGCCGAGCTATAGTCCAATTACAAGCGTCGGCATTGAAAGGGAATATCGCGGGACTCAAGGACTCCGGAAACAGGCTGAGAAACATAAAAACAAACCGGGATCCGAACTCTTTGTCCAGGATGAGCTCTTTCAAACACATCGTCTCCGACCCGCACGTCCATCCGCCGCCCCTCCTTTCTTTTATTTTTGGAAGACTTCTTTTACCAACGCGAGTTGGCAAAAAAGAATCTGCAAATGTTTTTTTGGGCCTGGGTGTCTGAGGGCAGACGTTCAGTCCTGCAGTGACTCCCAGTGGCGAGTCTTTGGACTCACAGCTGTTTGCATCAAATCATCTCAAACAAATCTCACATGCTTTTATTTTCGGTAACATTATTGAGATATTTGTAAATACATGCATTATCTATACAATCTATCCAGTGGGAGGCGGAGTTCATCCTTTATAATTCTTATTTTACTTTATTTCATTCCATTTTTTCTCATTTTATTTTTCCGTCGCAGGTGCCAGAGAAGATGGAGCAGAACCGATGTCTCGTCTCTGTCCTTCTCTTCTGCCTGCCAGTCCTCTGTCCTCCTCTCAGGAGCTCCTCTCAATAAATCTCCAGGCCGTCCTTCAAACCTTTGATTTGATGAAACGCTTCAAACCACATGTTTGATGAGATCCATCATCCCGGAGAAGAGAGACAATACGGCATTTCACAGATGTATGACCTTCTCGCCGCCGCCGGATGCACACAAATACTGTTGAATACACCGAATACCGGGTAAGTACTCGTTCTTCATGTTCCTTTTGAAGCACCATCATCGCCTGCTTATTTCACTACATTACTACATTTTCAATGACAGAAAGACTAAATTACAAGGCAGTAAGTAGCTGCCAATAATAATAGCTATGCTAACTTAGCAAACTGCTGCATTCACGCTGCAAGACGCAAAGCTAGCGCAGGTCCTTCATTGCATCTGCTGTCAGATAGCACAACACCACAAACACCACAGACACACAAACAGGTCTTTGAATGCAGCACGGCATTGATGCTGCTTTGAGGCGTCACGCAAAAATCTGTCATCCATTGAGCTGTGCAATATTTACGTTTTCATTTGTATTCATGCTACATTTCTCCATTCTCCAGGACACCTCACCGCTTCACGTTCAATGTTCACCTGCAATTCTATAACCATTCTTTCACAAAGCTTTCTTTCATTTCCTTTATTTCCTTTTTATATTATTGTATCTTGCACTCCCGTGAATACATTGCACCTGCTCTTTGTTCATTCTGTATCTATTTTAGCTGCTGTGACTTGAATTGAATTTCCCCGTTGTAAGATCAGTGCAGCCTATCTTATCTTATCTTATCTTATCTTAGTTTGTTTACGCTCACTGGCGAATGCACATCACGTGTGCAGATGTGATGTTTTGAAGCTGCTGAGAAGTTGAAGCTGCTGAATCTGCCGTGCGCGTGAACCTTCTATACCTTTGGTGTTTTCGCGCGATGCGAGATCCGCCTGCGGTCGCTCGGAGATGCGTCGTCCGAGATGCGCGCTCGTCTTCCCTCCCCGCTCCCCTCCTCTGCGTCAGCGGTGGGCTCCTTCCCCTCCTGAGCCGGTCCCACGCTGAGCGCCGCGCCAATCAATGTCTGTCATGTCCGCTCTGCGGTGGAGCCGCCGTGAGCGGCGCTGACAAATTGTAATACAAAGGGTCCATCTCATGCCTGGGTGAGCGGGACGGCGGCGCCTGGCCGGGCTAATAGGCTGTGGACGCGGAGGCCGCTGACCCGCTAAGTGCACCGCAAATAACACCCCGGTGCATCGTGGGTAAGCGAGCCGCTCAGCGGGCGGCAGGACGTGGTTCCCGCAGCCTCTCCGGACGGCCGGGACGGGAGAGCCAGCGGCTCTGGTCTACAAGCTGCCGGGCCGGGAGAGCCAGCGGCTCTGGTCTACAAGCTGCCGGGCCGGGAGCGCCAGCGGCGGCGCCGGGACGAGAGGTTGCACGTCTCCAGATGGGGAGACGCTCGGCCAGTGGCTGCAGGGAGGAAGAAGGAAATGGATGGATGAGACTCAGCCGGTGACGGGGTGGGTGGATGAACAGACCGGTGGAGGAATGAATGAATAGATGAATGACGGATGGATGGACGGATGATGGATAGATGAATGAATGAATGAGTGAGCAGATGGATGAATGAATGAATGAATGGATGAATGAATGAATGAATGAGTGAGCAGATGGATGAATGAATGAATGAATGGATGAATGAATGAATGAATGAATGAATGAGTGAGCAGATGGATGAATGACTGAATGAATGATGAATGAATGGGTGAGTGAACGGGTAGATTCTCAGTGCTAACAGGAAGGAAGGAAGTAGACGTGAAGAAACGTGTTCCAGCTCCAAACCCCAGATGTTGTGGAGGTGGTTGACCAAAGGCCATCTGCTGCACCAGAGAGCATCAGTGAGCAGGCTGACAGGAAGCATGTGAGAGTAGGTGCTTCTGCGAGGTAGGCCTGAGGTTCAAGGTGTTCTTCATGATCCTGCTCAGATTTGGCAGCTCCTTCCCGCGTCAAAGGTGCCGTTGATCTTTTGCTTTGAAGCCCGTCGACGTGAAGATTCACGGCATGGAAGGTGAAGTCCTCCGCTCTACGGGATCCAGATGCTGTCCTGCCGTTTCCCCGCCGGGAGTCGCCGAGACGGCACTTGAGAAGAAGAAGTCCTCCAGGATGAGCTCCTGATTTCACGACCTTTCGACCCCCTGAAGGAAAGAAGTAAAAGTCTGGACGTGTTTGGAAATGGAGGTTTGCTGTCTGAGAGGTTATCTTCTCTTCATGGACTTCCATGTCTTCCTCCAGTTCCAGTTTCTGCTCCGTTTCTTCTGAGCCTCTGGGGATTTTGAGGTTGAGGTGTTGTTGGTTTGTGTCTGCTTGGATCCACGCCGGTCCAGCTTGTTTGACTCGCTAACCGGCCAAGTCGTCCTCATCTCCGACATCTTCCAACCACCGAGATCTTCTTGGTTTTCGCATTCCAACACCATCCGTGAATCCCTGCCTGCCCCTGGTCGCCTCTCCTCTCACCTGCACCTTCTCGGTGTTTCTGGAGGCCAAGCTGAGAGTGGCTCCTGAGAAGCCCTCGTGTGCGGCGCTCTCTCCAGCCGAGGGAGCTCCAACTCGGACGTCCCTCGTGGCGGTTCAAGCCGGCCTGTGGACCTTGATGGACCTCCAAAAAACTAGGTTCAAAGAAGCGAGTCTGAAGCTGAAATGCTGCTTCAGCAGAAGATATAAGGGTGAAGACTGAGAGAAGATCAGGACCTGCGATACAGTTGGAGTGGAAGAGTTCGGAGGTCTTCTTCAGAAG
Source organism: Fistularia tabacaria (assembly GCA_901007705.1). Taxonomy (NCBI): domain Eukaryota; kingdom Metazoa; phylum Chordata; class Actinopteri; order Syngnathiformes; family Fistulariidae; genus Fistularia; species Fistularia tabacaria. The sequence goes on along the minus strand of CAAKHD010000959.1, from coordinate 8,591 downwards.
CTGTCACAGCTATGGTGCCGTGGAGCCAAAGGACAGCCTTTGGCCGGCGTGTCCAGCTGTGACCGGAGCTGAGCTCGACAGCAGCCCCAGGGTTTGGAGCTCTGATCTCCACTCCTCAGCGGTTCCTGGATCTGCGAGTTTGGAGGCATTGATGGAGAAGATCTTTGAGTTTCCATCCCACGAAGAAGCAAAGCCCTCCTGTCAACGCGAGCTGATGCTTAAAAACATGTCACCATGGCACGGAGGGGCTGGGATTAGCCCCGCCCCCTCACAGCCAGGAGGTCCCCGGTTGGAGTCCCCACGTTCTCCCCGGGTCTGCGTGGGGTTCCTCCGGGTTCTCCGGGTTCCTCCCACGGGCCGGGAGCGGCCAGGAGGTTCAGCGGAGACCCTACAGCGTCCAGATGTTTGCATGGTTGAACGGGAGGGTGAAGGTTGTACGTCTCTACCTGCGACGCTGATGATTCCTCCGTCCACGCGTAGAAGGTCTCCCTCCGCTCGTTTCCCGCCCACACGCTGCCGCTGTGTTGCTTCAGCAGGTGTTTCATGACGCTCCTCCGTGGGCGCTCGGGGTCAGAACATCAGATGATCGCCACATGACACGATGAGGTTTCCTTGTTTCTTCTGCTGCAGTCGAGGGTCAGACCCTCGTCCTCCTGCCGGGACCTTCAGCTGTAATTAATACCTTTGAATCGACGGAGCTGGAAACGGCGGCGAGACCTTCAAAAGGTAAATATAAACACAAAGACTTTCCAAATCTGTTGAAATAAAACGGCCAGGTAGATTCACGCTTGGATCTCGCTCACCTCTGTCAGCGGTCGTGTTCTGCAGAGATGAAGAGGAGTCTTCTCCATGCTCTGCTTTGGAGGTGGCAGGACTGTGGAAACGCAGGGTGACTTCACGAAGACGTTCGATGGTAGGACGGAGAACGGGCAACAGAGAATTCATTTAAATATCTGAATTCAATGACTGACAAAGACTGACGCCGTTGAGAGGAACGGAAAAGAAGATGGAGGTGTGGATGTACAAGTGGATGTAGAAGAAAGGACAGATGTACACGTGGATGTTGACGTAGAAGCAGATCTAGAAGCTCTTCTCAGCTTTCACACCCTCCACGTTTGTGTTCCTTCTTGTAGTCCAGGTTTGAGAATTTGAGGCTTCCTCTGGGTTCGTCAGAGAAGGACCTAAAGAGTCATCAGGCGACATGAAGGTTGCTTTTCTGGACTTCTCCTTGAGCAGAGCAGAAGGTCACAGGTCCTGTTCTGTGGGAGTCCCTTCAGGCCCCTCGTCCCAACCCTTGGCAGGAGAAGCCCTCTCCAGATGGAGGCGTGCTGCCATGGCAGCTTTACAGAAAGGCTCTGTCACCTCTGCTCGGGGCGATTCAGCCGTCAGTGGCCCGGTTCCTTCCCGAGGCGAGGGGCGTCTCCACGTTTAGCACTAGAGGGCAGTCACACATCTGACAACTGCAAGCGGACCCGTGAAGGCCCCGGGTGCAGGACGCTCGTTCGCCACCTGATCCACAAATACCCGTCCTGACAGGAAGATGAGGCGTAAACCCGAGCAGGAACTCGACTTCGGAAGGAGAAAGTTGTCCAAGCCGGTGACTTTGAATAAAGTGTGTGTGGAGTGTGTGTGTCGCTGGCTCTTGAACAACTCGTGCGGTAATAAAAAGTACAGGATTTCCCATTTGACTCCGGGCAGAGTTTTGTCAGGTAATCGAGCCCCCGTGCTTTTTTTTGTTTTAGTCAGCTTTTCCCTCCAGAGTCACTTTTGCTGACAAGGCAGCCCACCAGCCCTGCTTAGCATAGTAAGGAAGTGTTGGGGATGTTTAGGTTATCCACTGGAGTGTGTGTGTGTGTGTGTGTGTGTGTGAAAACTGCAAAGTGTGTGATAAAGGGAGGCCTGTCTGAGCGCGGAGCTGCACAGATCCGTCTCCTGGTGTTTCCCTCCCCAGGCGGAGGCCCTGCCAGCGGGAGAACTTCCCTCTGTGGCTCCACATCACAAAGACCCCACAAAGATTTGGGGGGGGGGCGAGCCGGGTCCGAGGGCGGCCGGGCCGGACCGTTCCGCGCCTGCGGAGATGATCCTGAATCACCGCGGCCTGCAGGACAGGAATCCGGTTTCCTCGCCTCTCTGAGGACGGCGTCGGTGTTCGGCGTCACCGAGAGCGGGCTTTGACTTCAGGAGGTGTCGCGCAGATGTCCAGATGGCAAAGCCCGCCGCCCAGAAGGGCAGCGACTCTGCATGTGTCGGGAAATGCGCTCATTAGCGACTGATTATCATCTGACTCCACAAGCCTGTGAGTCACAGCGGAAACCAGTCAAACATATTCATCCACACATTTGAATCGGACGGGTCGGCCGTGGTTTGCTGGTGTCCACCTTTCTGCTGGACTCCTCCACTGTGTAGCTCAAGAAATGAAGTCCGTTCATTCATGCATTCATGCATTCATGCATTCATGCATTCATGCATTCATGCGTTCCTGGTCTGCACTTATTATCCACATTATCCTGGCCTTCCGGGAGGGATGGAGTCGATCCAAGCCCGGTTCAGCCTGGATCCACCACAGGGCCGCAGAGAGACAGACAACCCTTCCCCCCTGTGGACGACGGAGGGTCTCCGCTGGACTGGGAGGAACCCGGAGAACCCTGAGGAACCTCACGCAGAGAGCTGGCAGGAAGACCCCCTGTGGGACCGTCTGCCAGAGCGCGAAACCCAACGCCACTGTGCCGCCGCTAATGACACTATTTATTTCTTTTGATTCCCGTGTTCGCTCTGGGAAATGATCCGTCTGCAGCTGGGAGTCTGATCACGACGGGCTTTCAGTGATTCCACTCCAGAAGGTCCAGTCACGTGATTTTTTTTGACAGAATAATTGGCGAGAGCTGGGAAGCCGGGAAACGCCAGATTCGTTCTCAGCAACCGGCTGAAGGAAAATGCCAGGTGACAATGACTGTCGCCTCGCTCCGCCGTCACGCTGATGCGAGGGTGCGTATTCTCCTCACGTCCTCCCGAACGGCTTTACCTCTCACTGGAGAGTTCGTTCTCGGGGTTCTGTTTGGTATCCAGCTGCTCATTCTGCCCGAATGCCATCTGATCAACCCCCCCCCCCGCGGTTGACATTTGATTAATTGACAAAACAGTTTGCCGGCAGATCCCGTCCATCAGAGCAGGGCCGACAGAGAGCAGGAGACGCCGTGTGGGCGTGTGTGCGGTGGATTTCGCAGCTCATGGTCGCACGGTTCCCGTCTGATTTCAAACATCGGGTGAAGTCATGAATATACATTCAAACTATTTCTGCAATTTTTCCCCCTCCGACCGTCGCGGCTCTTCGCCGAACAGAAATCCGATCTGCCCGTCGAGACGGACGCGGGGTTAAAAGCGGCGTCCGCGCCGAAAGCCCGGAGGAGCGGCGAGTAGCAGTTCTTGTCGCGGCAACTGGACTTGAACTTCTTCTCTTGAAGACGTTTCAGCTCCTCATCCGAGAGGCTTCTTCGGTTCTGAAGACACGACGAGAATTCACCCCGACCTGGACGACTGAGAACCTCCACAGACAGGGATTATCTCCGGCCCGCAGGATCGGTTTTAATGGCTACCGCAGCTGGCCGGCCAATATGATGCAAGCACCATTCATACTACAAGTCCCACGATGCACCAGGAGTGCCGGCAAGCGCGAGCCAGCCAGATAAGACAACTTTATTGATCCCAGCAGGGGAAAGTCTTTTGTCGCTGCAACGCAACAATAGCAGTGTCAACAAATGTGAATATGAAGATGAAATAAAAGAGAAAAGATAGCAAAATATGTCGATAAAAAAAAATAGACAGCAGAATGAACAATAACAATGGAAAAAACAAACAGCAGCGAGGGTGACCATCCGCCCCTCTCCCCTGAACATGGCTAAACCACAGAAACATGGGCTGTCAAGACAGGCTGGAGGCAGAGCCGATGTCGGCGGAGAGAGCAGACACGCTTCCGGTGCCGCGTAGCTGTGGATCTTCATCCGTGGAGTGGACTCAGATCTGTGCGTGACAGAGGAACTTTTGGCGTTTCGATCGACGCGTGGCACCAGACGAGGCGAGGTCGAAGGAGCGGACCGCCGGGAGACACCGCGCGAGGAAGTCCTCAGGAAATCCCTCAGGAAATCCCTCAGGAAAAGCTGCTTACAGCAGCCCGTTCTGTTCCCGACGCGTCAGCCGCCCGACGAACGTTGACGGGCCTCCGTTGGCGTCACACAGCGACGCAGCAGGAACGCCCTCCCGTCACCCGGAGCTTCATGGCGACATCAACACTTGTATTTAAGATAAGATCATGCTTCATTGATGCCCACAGGGGAAATTGGTATTCGCAGCAGCGCAACAATGACAATATCAAAAAGCCAACATATTAATAAGCACAACAAAAAACAGAGAAAAGAAAAAGACAAAACAAAACACATACAGTTAGAAAAAAAAAGAATATATACATGCGCAAACATATATGTACACACATATATATACACATATATATATACGTACACGTACGGAAATAAAAGCAAAGTCAGTACATTGCACGTTGGGGAAAGGGGCGCCGGATGCGGCGGTACGTCATGCATGGGAATGTGTGGTGGAAAAATTAAACCAGACGCTTCTCCTGGCTCGTCGAAAAATGCCGACAAAGGTGCGCCCAATGGGCCGGCACACGACGGCCAGGGAAGCCTCGCCATTCGTCAGCCGGTCGACACGTTAGGATGACAATGTGACGCTTATCGAGCCGTAAGAAATAAATCCAGTAGATTTTGACGGTATTTCATGTTAAAGGTTGTTTTTTGTGGGCAAGAACGTGGCAGCTTTGTCAGGTCCAGGTGAGACCGGAGAGCATCAGAGAGCAGAAAACTGGGCTGTGATATTTTTCCTTTTTGTACTTTTTTTCGTGCTGCCACGAGGAATGTTGCATTTTTCTTGAAAGGAAATTTTTTTTTCGGCTGTGGAAAAAATATTTTCATTAGAAATTACCTGGAAATGCTGCAGATCGAGCCAGGAGAAATATCATCATTTTCAATCGTATTCATTTTTAATGTTGTTTTGATAGGCAATCATTTGAAAGCTTTGTGGGTTTCAGGGTCAATATGTGCAACAAGCTCATTTTAATACGTTTTTCAATAAACATTGAACCATTCCGGCCCTCCACTTGTACCGATTCTGAAATTTTGGCCCGCTGTGGATTTGAGTTTGACACCCCTGCAGAAGACGGTGACTGAGAACCCGAAAACGGGCATCTAGTCTCGAATATCACCAAAATGCATGCGTCGCGTTGTTCCTTGCCGGTCTTCAAACCCGTCTTTGGATTCTACTCTCCCGTCCTGCTGGCTGATGAAAAATGTCAATGGCTCCTCACAAAGCTAATGACCACTCAAAAAAGCAGTTTAAAGAAAAAAAACAGTCCAGATTAAGTTCTGACAGTTGCAGTGCATGATGGGTAGGAGATGTCCTCAGGTGGTTACAGCAATGGTGGACGGATGTCAACACTCTGTGTCCTCAGCCCCCCCCCCCCCCCCCCCCCCCCCCCCCCCCGGCGCCCCGCCCTCTCGCCCACGCCGTATTAAGCACTCGGCCTTCGCTGTCCTCTTTCTTTCCCTGTGTGCCGCTCGGTGGGTGAGGAGG